>JBBPJW010000092.1:0-62781 GCA_038088935.1 Pulveroboletus aff. viridisquamosus
CAAAGAAAGCGGTCAAAGATAGTAAATAGTAAAGAAAACTTAGCTTAGGGTAAGAATGAAAAATAGCCCCTAGCTAAGTAGTGCCAGTGTATAACACTTAGCTTTATCTTATGTGGTGTATTCCTATATTATTTGAGTATTCTGATTTATAGAGGGATTGTAGGAGTATCAGAGAGTTAGAGTAAGTTGTCAAGACTTTAAAAAGTGAAAGAATAAGTATTACATGCCTAGTATATCATTATCTTTATATTATGTGATTATAAAAGAACTCTACCATAATGGATAACTCTAGCTTATGGTCTTGTTCTTATATGAGTTCCTTTATGGTCAGTGGTCATGTGACTGGTCATGTGCATTTCTGATGGAATCTGGAAAATTCCCAGAATCTGCTCTAGATTTTCTCTATTTAAATCTCTAATGTTATCTTTATAAATTTAATAAATCTAGAATCTACATCTAGAATTTAATCTTATCTGTGGCAGAGATTCCCATTCTCATGGTCATCTCATGATAGACTCTGATCTTTCCTTCCATTTATTCCTGTCTTTTCTTTCTGTTATATTTTCCCTTTTTCCTCTTATTATAGCTTCTGCTCTTCTCATACCTCAGGTGCTTTCTGTTATAATCATTTATGTTTTTCACTTTTCACATCACATGACCATGGGACACTTTTACCTTTCACATCTTCACATTTTCACACTCTTCACAGTTCTAGAACTTTCCAGACCATAATGCAATTACCTGGCAGTTATCATGAGGAATGAAGCAGGAAGCTACCCACTATGCCTTGATACTCTGAATCACCTTGGTGGATGCTCCTTCCTTGAACCTTCTGTAGCTTTTGTACTAGTGGCTACAACTAGGCAACTTGTAGTTGGAGCCAAAGGACTCTTGTATAAACCTAATGGCAAGGCAGTAAGTGAAAGCTGAGGAGGGATCCTTCTTGGATCAGGTCCTAGATTACTACTGAGGTTCTAGCCTAGAGGTCAAGAGAGCAAGACTGGGGAATCCCAGCTTGCACCCCCTGCCTTATATATTGTCAAGCATGGTGCACAGACCATGTACAAAGGGTCTACCCTAAAGTATGCTATCTGTGGTCACCAATAGCGTAAGTAGCTCCTGCCTCTAAATAGATATATGAAGTATAGCATGGGGTGGCAATGAGGAGTGAGGCAGTAACCTCATGGATCAAGGGAGGGAAATGGAAGAGAAGCACAAATCCTGAGGATGTTGCGGGAATCCATCTGCAGTCCTTGAATCTTCACTGACACCTTGGAGAATACCATTGTCCTAGACCTTCCAATCTATATGAGGCTTTTGACTAGTGGCCCCTAACTAGGCAAAGGGAAAGGATGAGTCTGTAGTGAGGCCTTGTATATAAACCTGACCAAGTAGTGGATGAGAGCTGAGGGGGAACCCCACTAGAGGTCGGCCCTTAGATTGAGCTAGGACCTTAGCCTAAGTCACAAGAGGTCAAGACTGGAGAACCCAGCCTTGACATCTCCTGCTTATATATTGCTGGCAAGAGTGCACGGACCAGCTACAGGAGACCTACCCTAAGAGAGCTATCTATGGAGCACCAATAGCTAAAGGGGCTCATGACTAAGTAATAGATAAGGTAAGGAGAATGCATGGATCGGATATGAAGGAATGAGGCAAAGGGCCTCTCGTAAGATGTGGGGAAATGGAAGAGAAGAGATATGCCATACCATGAGGATGTGGGAGAATGGAAGGGAAGCACCTAGATCCAGATCTATGAAGGAGGCATGGCAATCTTGAGGCCGAGGAGATCTATCTAGATCTCTGCCACAGATGCAGATCCTAATCTCTGTAGAGATATCATCGGATACTGATCTAAAATCTCATCTGAGATCCAGTCACATCACATGACCTTGCAAGTGCCAGGGAATACTCGTAAGAGAACTACTAACCCTAGCCTAGGGCTTGCCTTGTAAGGATACTCGTTCGCATGATCACATGCAACTGATCACATGACCAGTGCATCACATGCTCTACAGCTCTCACGGTCACATGCGACCATCGTGTTAGGCTTGCACCATAACATCTTGTATAATCTCAGCTAAGAGACAAGAGAGTAAGACTGAGGAGACCTCAGCTTACCACTCCCTGCCTTTATACTATTGGCGTCTGCACACAGACCAGGTACAGGGAGCCTACCCTAAGTCTAGCTATCTATGTTAACCAATAGCCTAAGTAGCTCTGCCTCTGCTATAGATACTGTAGCATGCATGGATTGTATATGATGGGTGAGGCAAGGGCCTTGTGGATGCAGGATGGAGAAGAGGAACCACACCATGAGGATGTGGGAGAATGGAAGGAAGCACTGCCCTGGTTCTATGAAAGAGGCATGGCCACCTGAAGGCTGAGAAGATCCAATCTGGATCTCTGCCACAGATCAGATCCTAATCTCTGTTAGAGATATCATTGGATCAATCTAAGATCTCATCTGAGATCCAGCCACAGTCACGTGACCTCACAAGTGCCGGAGAATACTTGTATAAGGATTACTGACCTTAGCCTAGGGCTTAACCTTGTAAGACATCTTGTTTGCACAATCATATGCAACTGATCACATGACCAGCACATCACATGCTTCCTGGAACTCTCACAATCGCGTGTGACTGTGTGTTAGGCTGGAGCCATAACACCTTGGTCCATAAGAGTACTTCCACAATTCCCTGTGATGTAATGGCCTTGTTAAATCTTTGAGGCAGGGCTTACAACCTGCAGGGCCATGACACTTGTATTAGCTCAACCATGGCAATATGGACTATATTATAATTATCTGTGACACTTATATTAGCTATAGGTGGTTATAATATAGTCTGTATTGCCATGGCTGAGCTAATATGAGTGTCACAGCCCTGTACTTGCATATACTCATATGTGGTCATATTTTCAACACACATATGTGTTACATATGAAAGTAAGGTGGCTATTGAGGCAGGGGAAGATGAAAACCTGTTCCAATGTTTTGAAAATATACTACCTGATTAAAGGCACATTCATTTCCTCTTGCATGTTTCTACTACATTCCACAATACAACTGCTTTTACTCAAGTCAAAAATCAACTGGAAATTACTTATGATTCTTGTTACCATTTACAAATAGACTAGAAAAAGTTAAATGAATATGTAAGCAATGCTCCCCAGACATGTGACATTTGGGAGCAACTATCTTCTTGACCAGTCATTAGTTGTGCTTGGTTCTGTTCTTTATACCAGGTTATTATATCTTTATACACTTTGTTCACTATTAGAGTAGTTCAGAGTCCCTGTTTTAAGATCATTTCCATGTCATCTTAAAAGGGAGTATTTGGTCTGTCTGAGTTTGAAATACTATGCATGTTAGAATTTAGACAGGCAAGCCTTATATCTTGAAATCAACAAGTAAAAAAAGTGGGTATTATATGGCCTTAAATATGGGTTTTGAATAAAACACACTTCTATCTATACAAAATATATGCTTTTAGAAAGCCCTTGATTTGAGCTTTGCAGCAATATCTAGGTTTATAGATCTAGCATCAAAGATGCACTAGTTATTTGTGTTAAACACTTTAGAATTATAATTCTGGGATAGGCATGTGACTGTCTGTCAAAAGCACAAAGACTCAGTTGTGTGAGACAATGGACTAAATATTTATATGTACCTGTCAAGAGCACAAAGACTATATACAGGTAAGTATGAGTAAGTAGTGTAGAAAATAAAAGAGCTTACCTCAGTTGTGTGTGAGACAATGGACTAAGATATTCCAGACTAAGGAGATATATCATATATACTGGTATTAATATATTCTATAATCAATGTAATGACAGCATTTGTAAAACTGCCAGACTAAAACATAAAGAAACAAAAGATAAAGTACATATATAAGATGGTAACAAGGAAAACAGATGGGACTGTGATATATCCTGAGCATGTGATACTGCAGTCCACATGCATATCTACTAGATATGGCACATATCATGTTCCTGGCTATATGCATGCTTGATAATCCAACATGGGCATACTTCAGATCTTCTTTAGGACTCTCCAGAGAAAGAGTTGAATGGAGCTTGGCTTTACTTTATGTGGTACATCTTTGAACTAGTTCTGGTGCCCTGAATTTCAGAAGAAGGCAGAAAGGGTTAGAGGATTGAAGTAAGTCATAGAGACTTGAATTCAGAGGTATGAGAATATAGAGTCTGCTTACAAGGTAGAAGGAGGATGCAAAACCATAAGAAAGAGCACTGGATTATGCTGATATTCAAACTAAGGTACAAAATATAAAGCTACAGTACTTATATCTTGAAGATATAAATTATCTAAAGAAAGAAAGAAGATAAGACAGGAGTTATCTTAGAAGTGAAGTTAGGTGCCAATGTAATCTAAATACAAATGAAAATGTCAGAAATGATGCTAATAATGTCATATCAAGATAAAACTAAAGAGTAATAGTGTTATAACTTGGGCATATATCTGGAGGTACTCCAGATAACTTTGAAATAGGTGGGATTTGGCTTTACCATATGTGTGTACCCTTATGCTAATACTTGGGCCCTGAATTTTGGAGAAGTTGAAGATAGTGCAGAGGGTCAGGGAAGTACTGGACTCTGAAGGGACTATAATAAGGTTGCAATGGAAGAGCAGTGGCAGATATAAACATAAAAAACAATGGGGCATTAATGTTGATATTTAGACTAGGGTATAAGGTACATGGCTATGGTATTTATACCTTTGAGAGCTGAGTATTGTAGTGAAATAAGACAGATGCCAATTTAGACATGAAGCAGGTGTCTATATTCCTAGAATATAAATGAAGATGTCAGGGAAGACAATGTCCAGTCTTGTCAAACTGAAATGGAAAGGTAGTAGGGGAAATGAAAGGAAATGGGCAGGAAACAGGATGGAATAACAGAATAACTCTGAAGTAGTCTTAAAATGGTATGGAGTTAACATGTATGAAGTTGTAGGTATTATTAAGGAAATGAGACAAACTAAAGGTTTTGCAACTTGGGATCAATCAGAGTTGTACCAGAGTGTGTCTAGAAGGCATGGGATATGACAAATAGGAACAAATAAAAAGAAAAGAAATAGAAACAGGAAGTAAGATTGGAATAACTATGAAGTTATATCAGAATGGCTTAGAACTAAGTATATAATATTGTAAGTATTATTAGATAGACAGTGACAAAGACAAGAGAAACTAAATAACATGTACCTAATAAACAAAAAACAACTAAGTTGCACCAGAGATGGAATAGAATAAACTTCATGGCACAGAATATAATAATTTGCATAATAGTCAAATTAGTACCTGTTATGCCACCAGTTCTGGGGGCACACCAACCAACTCTCTATTATAATGGGGTTTTTTTTTCATTTTTACCCCCTTTTTACTTTAACTCTTCACAAGTCACATCATGTGACCCTGTGAACCCTTTAATTTTCACACATTCACCATGTCACCTCTTTACAATGTCACAACCTAGACTGGTTGTCATATTCTGCATTCTAAATCCAATTTCAACTTGGCTTCTACTTGGTTTTTCATACTTAGTGCTTGCCAGTAGGCTATACTAGCCCTTAATTCCCTTCATGCACCTCCAGCTCTTCTGCTACTACTCCATTCCACTCCAGTTATACTTGTGCTTTTCCTGCACTAGTAATACTATAGCTGCTTTGACCCTCTATTTTATTTCTGCTCTATTCTGTTTTTAGCTTTGTCTTATTTTTAGTTATTTAGTACATTTTTGTTTCTATTTCATTCTCTCTGGACTATTCTGCTTCATCTCCACACTCTTTTCCACTCTTATTCCTTTCATATTCCCATTTTGGCTCTTGTATCTTCCTACCATCTTCCAGTTTCAGACTGATATGCTTTGACACTATCATTGCTAACAGCTCCATTCATCTCCAAGGTGCATTAACACCTGCCTTTGCTTCTGAGACAACTCCAGTCTTATCTTCTCTTTTCACTTAGACATTTTCACTACTCTGGAACTATAAGTACTATAACTCCTGTATGGTACTGTAGTTTGAATATTAATGAAAACACCCCCATCTTGAGTTTGTCCTTACTCCGACTAAGCTTCCAAGCTCACCCTCTAAACCTCTGGTTCACTCTGGAGTAACTCCAGGCCTTAATGGAATTCTTAAGAAAGTTCTAAGAGCTTGTTTTTATTATAACTAGGTTCCTCATCTTACCTATCCTTTGTGTTAAGCTATAAGACCACTTCCCTCTCTCTTTGACCCCTCTGTAAATCAGAACATCAGGTTATGCAAGGGCATACCACATAAGGTAAAGCCAAGTCCCATTTAACCCAAGAAGAGCTTTCTTTGATCTTTCAGAACCTCTAGACTTCTTTGGAAGCCTCTAGAGCTATACTCTTACTGTTATATTAGGCCTGGGTAGGGACTAACATAGACCTTATGGCTGTGGTGGGCTAGAGGAGAGGCTTAACTGTGATCAGCCTTGAATGCTAAAAATGGTACAAATATGGGATGGCACTATAGTCCCTTAGTAAAGGTTGGAGATAAGACAAGAACACTAGTGCTTGTTAAGGACTCTTATGTGATACTTGCTGTTGAAGGATACAAGTGGGACTCCCTTGGTGAGAGTAAGATAAGAGTTCAGATGATGCTTGGAGAAAGCAAGATAGAATAAGGCAAGGTAAGGCAGAAGTAGCATAAGGAACATAAAGGAGAAAGTATGCTACTTATATAGGGATGATAAGATTCAGACTCAGTTGAATAAGTCAGAGTATGTGACTAAAGATAAGTAAGTAATCCATGTGAAAACAGATAAAATGCAGTGGAAGTGGACTATGAGTAATATCTACTAACTGAGAGAATATTCTAAAATAGAAGAAGTTTAAATGTTCCAGAATGTAACAAGGAAGTGTCTGAAATGTGCAAAGGGCAGAATCTAGGATGAAAGGGAAAAAGAATAGGACCAATCATAATATTTCTCTCTAGTATGTTTAATAACCTAGTTGAACAACCCAAATGACTAGAAGGAGGGGGCTGGTGACTCAGTGATGTTGGCCCAGCCAATGAAATCAATAACATTATCACCATTATTGAAATGATAAGAAGGTGGAGGGGATGGGAGAGATAGGGGAGCATGATGATAGAATCCATGTAAAAGAGGAGCTAAAGGAGCTGGAGAAGGAGGAGGAGTGGCAAGGTAAAGGGCAGTAAAGTGGGCAGTAAGCCTGATTTGGCCATTACAGGCATATGGGGCATTGATAAACTAAGCAGTCCATTTAACAATATTCAATGGCATGGCACTGAAAGCACCCATTATGATAACAGGGGTGGAAAGAAGAAAGAAAATTGTCAAGAACAAATGACATTTGGCAATGTAGAATGTTAAGGCCAGTGTATACCATATTGGTAATGACTTTCATGGAGTGGTGAAAATGGGAGAAAGTAAGGTGAATGTGCTTCATCTGATAATAGAGAATATAAAGGGTCCACAATAGGGAATTTATATCAAGGTGGGATTCAATAGAGAAAGATAGTCACAAGTCAAAGATAAAAAAGTGGGCTAGGGTGAAGTACTTGGGAGAATGATCTTCTGGGCAGAGAGCATGGGCAATGATAGGGAAATCAACTGCAGCAATAAGTAAGTGGCTTTATAAGGCAAAAAGTGGAGACATTAATGACAAGTGGGGGTAAGGCAGGGTAGAGGCCTGGAGGAGGTACTGGGATGGAGCTAGACTGAATGTTGGCAAGGAACATGAGTTTTGAATCTGAGGGGTCATGAGGGGGGGAGATTATGAGGTCTCTAGTATATAAAGAGTCTATAAGAGATGCTTAGAGAGAAGAAACAGGGGAAGGGTTGGTGGAGATGTTTATAGTGTTATTAGAGATAATATGGGCATGAATGGGAAACAGTTGATGGATTAGAGTAGCTGGAGTGGCAGGGTCAGAGGCAAGGGCAGGGATAGTAAAGGCTGGATCAATGGCAAAATCTGGAGTGGAGCAGAAGTAGTAGGTAAAGTTATAGGACATGTTATTGCTTGGGTTTCTTGGGACACTGGGGTGGTTTGTGAGGATATGGGGGGGCTAAGGGTAAGGAGAAAGGGAGTGAAGACATTTATATGCCTCAACTAGCTTGAAGACATTGCAGAAATTGGACTTGAATTTCCATAAGTCTTTTTTGACTGAGTAACCCTTCCATCAGATCAGAAAGGAGTGAAAGGAAGATAAGCCATAATGTTTTAATATCTGCTTGACTTTGTATTTCTCTTGACCTTCTACAAGGTCCAGGGATAGTGTGGGAAAGTTACTTCCATAGATATCATTTTCACAATAGGGCAATAATAGGGAAGCACAAAAGACTGAATGGATCTTCCAGAAGGCAGGAAAACAGAGGTAATAGATAATGAAGAATAACACCTTTATGATAGTAAAAAATCCTTTGTATTTTGGCATGAATTTTGAGTGGACAATAAATTGCTTGAGATTTCTGGCCTCAAGCTAAACTTTAGACCCTTTTGAAAAAGGGGTGAACTTGAAACAAATGCAAGAGGCCATGGTTTGGTAAGCAAGGTCATGGGCTATGAGGGCCTCATCTCTAGCTGCTGTTAGATTTTTTAATCTATTAGCAACTGCAGGCATAAGAATCTTGGGAATTACCAAGAAAAGGATGCAGGGTTCATATCCTATCATGAGATAGAATGGGAATTGACTAGTAACTAAGTGTGGGTGGTGGTTATGAATGAATTCTGCATGGGAGATTTGTTCTGCCCATTTGAAGGGGTTTGCTCTGCAAAAAATGTAAAGGTAAGTTTCAAGTTCCTGGTTGACTTGTTTAGTTTCCCCATTAGATTGGGGGTAATATGTGGTAGACAGGAAAAGGTCATGATTTAGGAGTTTACCAAGCTTCTTTGTAAAGGCTGAGGTAAATTGAGAATTTTGATCAGAATAATTGTTACATAAATAGCAAACACAATGGTCTTAAACACATGACTGTGGGAACTGTTGAGCATGTGATGCAAATGGTTGCACAGTCATGTGACCAGGAGCACATGATCATGCAAACAAGTATCCTTATAGGGATAATCCTAGGCTAAGGCTAAGTCCATATATTAGATATACTCCTCTGCACCAGATATTAGTCATATAATGTGGCAGATCTCAGATGAGATCCAGGTACAGTCCCCAATAATATCTGATCTCAGAATCTAGATTAGAATCTGCATCTGTGGCAAAGATCCAGATTAGATCTTCTTGACCTTATGGTGGCCATGCCCTTTTTATATCTGAGAACCAGTGCACTCTCATTCTTCCACATCCTCATGATGTGGCTTCTTTTCCATTCTATCCCTTGATCCATGAGGCCACTGCCTCACTTCTTTATATCTGCCCCATGCATTTTCCTTCTCTTTATAATAGAGCCAGTTATGCTATTGGTGTCCATAAATAGTATAGTCTAGGATAGGCCTCCTGTACTTGGTCTGTGTGCAAGCACTGGCAATATATAAGGCAGGGGATGCAAGCGCTGGGATTTCCCCAGTCTTGCCCTTTTAACCTCTTGGCTGGTTATATAGGCTAGTTTACTACTAGTGCTGCTGGCTACTGGTTTATACAAGAGTGGTGGTCTCATCTTCTCTCTTTCACCTAGTTAGGGGCCACTAGCTAAAAGCCTCACCAGTATTAGAATAGGAATAGGAGCATTCACCAAGGAGCATATTAAGTATCAAGGCTAGATTGGCAAAAAGCTGTAACAATAATTTGTTATAAATGTTATGGCTCCAACCTAACATGCAGTTACATGTGATTGTGAGAGTTCCAGGAAGCATGTGATGTGCTGGTCACATGATCAGTTGCACGTGATCATGCGAACAAGATGCCTTACAAGATTAAGCCCCAGGCTAGGGTTAGTAGTCTTATACAAGTATTTACTTGCACTAAGATATAGGTCATGTAACATGGCTGGATTCCCAATGGGATCTTAGATCAGTCCCTGATGATATCTCTTCAGAGATTAGAATCTGATCTGTGGCAGAGATCTAGATGAGATCTCCTTGGCCTCCAGGTAGCCATGCCTTTCTTCATAGATCATAACTGATGTACTTCCATTCCACCCACATCCTCATGGTGTGGCAGCTCCTCTCCTCCATCCCTTATCTGTGAGGCCACTGCCTCATCCCTTCCATTACGATCCATGCCCCTTCCTCATTATCTATTACTAAGGGTAGGAGCTCCTTATGCTATTGGTGCACATAGATAGCATAGATTAGGGTAGGCTCCCTGTTCATGGTCCATGCATGGATCTCTGCAATATATAAGGCAGGGAGTGGTGAGCTGAGGTTTCCTCAGTCTCACTCTCTTGTCTCTTAGTTGAGATTATGACTAGTGCTCTGATCTCTTAGCCATCCCTATGGGGATCCCTTTGAGCTCTCAAGGTTCAGGCTCATCATTCTCTACACAAGCCTAGTTCAGGGCCACTAGCATAAAAGCCCTAGCAGCATTTAGGAAGGCACTCACCAAGGTGGCAGTGAAGTATCAAGGATATGGGGAGTTACCCATAACAATAAATACCGAAGCATAGATATACTTTGTGGAAAAAGTGGGTGGCCATACCCTTAGCAGTGGTGGTTTTCTTGGTAGGGTATAGAATTACCCTCTTTGTAAGCCCATGATTGACCATGACCAACAGGAAATCATAGCTGTCAGAGGATGGAAGGTCAG
This sequence comes from Pulveroboletus aff. viridisquamosus, assembly GCA_038088935.1. Classification (NCBI taxonomy): domain Eukaryota; kingdom Fungi; phylum Basidiomycota; class Agaricomycetes; order Boletales; family Boletaceae; genus Pulveroboletus; species Pulveroboletus aff. viridisquamosus. The sequence goes on from JBBPJW010000092.1 coordinate 10,706, forward strand.
TAATGATGTTACAGAAGACCATCTAAAAGGGGTAAGTAGTGGTGGAATAAATGGGGGATAGGGCCAGGGCAGAGGGGTGGGTATTGATCTTGTTCTGCTAACAGATGGCATAGCCTTCAATAAAATGATGGGCATAGATGGCCATGCCAGGCCACCAGAATTCTTGCTTAATGAGCTGAAGAGTTTTAAGATAGCCAGGTTGACTGGCAAGGGGGTGGTCATGGCAGTGGAAGAGGATAGATTGGCAAAGAGGTTTATTGGCTGGAACATAGACATAGTTATGGTAGGTAAGGAGATTATTACAGAGTTTTCAGTCTGTGATGCATTTACAAAGGTTGGGATACATGAGATTATCCTATTTATAAAGGAGGAAAAGGCATAGAGGTTGGTTTCCATGTGTTTGTGGATATGGGTAAAGAGGATGACTATTATGGGTGACTACCCATCCTATCTTGATACTTGTGACATCCTTGGTGGATGCTCCTAGTCCTTTCCTAAATACCTGCTGAGGCTTTTGGTCAAGTGGCCTCTAACTTGGCAGAAGAGAAAGTTGAGACCCTGGGCCCCTGTGTATAAACCAATAGCCAGACAGCAGTGAGAGCTGAAGGGAGATCCTTCTTGGATTGAAGCCTTAGATCATAGCTGTAGATCTAGCCTAGATCACAAGAGAGCAAGACTGGGTTTTCCCAGCTTGCATCTCCTGCCTTATATATTGTCAAGGCCCATGCATGGACCATCTACAGGAGGCCTACCCTAATGTGTGCTATCTATGGTCACCAATAGCTAAAGTAGCTCCTAGACCCTAGGTAATAGATAAGAGAGGACATGCATGAATTATGAGGTAGGAGTGAGGTAGTGGCCTCATGGATACAGGATGAAGAGGAGAACCATACCACAAGGATGTGGGAGAATGGAAGGGAAGATACAAGGGCTCACAGATATAAATCAGGCATGGCTGCCATAAGACCAAGGAGATCTATCTAGATCTCTGCCACAAATCTAAGGATCTCGATCTCATCTGAGATCTGCCACATCAGTGATCCAATACCTTTGCATGGGAACTCTGAATGGGACTTAGACCTTAGTGAAACAGGTGACTACCCATCCTGTCCTTAATACTTGGGTCTACCTTGGTAGATGCTTCTAAACCTGTAACCTCAAACTGTAGAGCTTTTGTGCTAGTGGCTCTGAACTAGGCAACCTTGAAATGAGTACCTGGGCTCTTGTATAAACCAGAGAGCCAGATAGTGAAGCGAGAGCTGAAGAGGGATCCTTCTTGGATCAGGTCTTAGATTACTGCTATAGATCTAGCTAAGATGTCAAGAGAGCAAGACTGGGAAATACCCAGCTTGCACTCCCTGCCTTATATATTGTCAGGATCTGTGCACAGACCATCTACAGGGAGCCTACTCTAATCTATGCTATCTATGTAAACCAATAGCATAAGGAGCTTGTACCTCTAATAGATATATGAGATACATGGGGCAGCAATAAGGAGTGAGGCAGTGGCCTCATGGATTAGGGATGTGGAATGGAAAAGAAGCACTGGTGGCTTTATGAATGAAGCATGGCCACCTTGAGGCCAAGGAGATTCCATCTGGATCTCTGCCACAGATCAGATCCTAATCTAGATCAACAGATTAGATATCATTGAAAGATCTGGATATCATCTAGAGATCTGCCATATCACATGACCAAACCTGTGCAAGGGAATACTCTGATATAAGGACTAAGTCTTAGCCTAGGGTTTACTTGATAAGGCATCTGGTTCCCATGGTCATGTGTGACCATTGTGTTAGGCTGGAGCTGTAACACTTAGCCTAGGGTTTCCTTGATTAGACTACTTGTTCACACAATCATGTGCTCCTGGCACATGACCAGTCACATCACATGCTCTACAGTTCTCATGGTCACATGAGACCATCGTGTTAGATTGGAACCATAACAGTTACATTAATAATATAATAGAATAGATATTTAAGGAGGATAGTAATGAAGGAGTTGTCAGTGGATTCTGAGAAGCAGAGGTCAGAATGGCAAGAAAGGGTATCAGGACCAGTAAGGAAGAAACCAGCTATGTGGTGGAGCTAAATATTAAAGTCTATGAGGTTAAGGAGCCAATGGGCTGAGAGTCTGGGGAATGCAGAAGTAAGTAAGGTTTTTATGGTCAGTAAAACCCTGGAAAATGTGGGAAGATCCTTGAAAATATTGGTGCCAGGTTTTAAGGGCATAAATGATTGCAAGGAGTTCTCAATTGTAAATGTTGTAGTTCTGCTCAGCAGTGAAAAATGTCTGGAAGAGATAGAGACAGGAATATTAGTCCCCATTCAAATCTATCTGGAAAAGGATATCACCAGATGCATAGGCTAAGGCATCCATGGCAATGGTCTGGCAGGCTGGAGTCCAGGATCAAGAAGCCATCTTCTTGGTAAGATTGAGGAGAGGACAAGCAATAAATAAGTAGTTGGGAATAAATTACCTGTAAAAGTTAGCAAAACCCAGAAAGGAATGAATATCTTTGACTTTCTGGGAAGTGGGCCATTTGACAATACCATCAAATTTGATGGGGTCCATGGTAAGTTCACCTGGACAAACCACTATATCAAGGTATTCTATCTTTGAGAAGGCAAAGGTGTATTTCTCCAATTTTAAATGGAGATCAAGATCTGCCATGCATTGTAGCATATGGAAGGTATGGATTCTGTGGGTGTCAGCATCTGAAGAGAAGATAAGGAGATTATCCATGTAGATAACAAGCCATTCTTCTGTGATTATATTATGGAAGAAGTTGTTTATAAAATGCTGAAATGTGATGGATGAGTTATTTAGACTGAAGAACATTACTGTTGGTTTGAAAAGGCCTTTATGAGTGATAAAGGTGGCATTCCATTGATGTCCATTCTTGATATGGACATTGTTATATCCCCATTAAACATTGAACTTGATAAAAAGCCTTGCTTTACAAAGTTTGTTGATAAAGTCAAAGATAAAGAAGAGGAAATAGGCATCTCAGATGGTGTGTTCATTGAGATACCTATAATTCTGACATGGGTGGAGTTTACCATTCTTTTTTTTAATGAAAAAAAAAAAAGAAGGCCTAAGAGAAGTTAAAGGGGTGGATCTTGCCTATGCAAAGGTTTTCTTCAATGAACTCCTTGGTTACTTGGTGTTTCAGGGAGAATAGGGGGTAGACCTTTCCAATCTTGGGTATGAAGGTCTCTTTAAGGTTAATTTCATGGTCATAGGGTCTGGTGGGCAGGAATTTATCTAGGTTTTTTAAGGTATTAGCAAAGACCGCAGTAAATTGCTAATACTTGGGGAAAAGAGTAGTCTTGAGTTTGATTTCCTTGGCTTCAATGGCAAGTTCCATGGAGGTAGTGAGCTTTGCTACCTTTACTAAGGAAAGAAACATGAAGCAGGCATTAATGACTTGAAAGAAATGCCACTTATAAAGAATATTGCTAATATGTTGGCTAGGAGATTTACTTTCAAGATAGCAAACTAGGTGTTCATTATTGGAAAGAGTTACTTCCTTGACATGATATTGCCTAAGGGTAGACTAGGCAGTCCCAGAATGGTAGAGTTCTTTGAACTGATTGAAGATAGAAAAGATGGTAAGTAAGTTGGCCATCCAATTGACATTGGGGTTTATGGCCTAAATCCATGAAGGTTCTAGAATCAGAGTCTCCCTGCCACATGCCATGATATGACAAGAGATCAAGTAAGTTACTTCTTTGAGCTGAAGAAGTATGGTACATATGTGGATAACATGACCCTTCTTGTTCAGAAAAGAGTTAATATTTCAGATATTGAGGGAGATGGGAAGTCAGATACAAGGGAATTTATGGTGAAAGATAAACTTCCAGTTGATGCAATTGATTTGCACTCTGCTATCAATGAGAATGGATCCCTTGCTTTTAGAGTTAGAGCCCTTAATATGGCCTGTACAGCTTCAGATCTTAATTTCATTGAATGTCTCTAGTGGTATCTCAAGAAAAGACTTATCAAGGATAAAACCTTCTCTAAAGAATAAAAAAGCTTTGAAATAGAGTTGAAATGGAATAAAAGAAGATACCAGTGAAGAAGTGTCAGACATTGATTAAGATCATGCCTAGAAGAGTTAAAGTAGTTCTTAGAGCAAAAGGTAACTATATCAAGTACTATTATACTTTTATAATCCAAAGTACATAAAACATTTCAGTGAAGTCTCTGTTTTTAAATGGTCATATCTCCACAGCCACTGGTCCAAATCACATGATCTAGGGGCCAGATTGTAACTAAACTTTATCTCAGCAAAGCAAAATAAAATTCCCATAATTGATTGCAGGGTACCTCACACCCTATATCTAGGCAAGTTATTGGAACACTTTTCAATGTCACTGTATACAAACCATAAAAGCAACTTTCAGTCAACAATTGTCTGCTACTAAATAAGTCCTTGAGTAATCATTATCAGATCATGACTGTGAGGCTGCCATAAAGCTAGATGGTTTAATGTCATGACACAAATGGCTTGTACCAAGACAGAAAAATGTATTGCTAGCAATTGAGTCCTGACCTGGTGAATTTGCCTTGCAAGGAATCCAGTCTTGTTTGCATGTTGTTTACCGTTACTTCTTTTTCGTAGTTACCCCCGAACTCAACCTGACAGCTCAAGTTCCTGTGTGTTAGAACTCGACGGCGATGACCGTCTGTTGAAACTGCATAATACTGCAGGATACTTGTAGTCACTAAGTATCCTAAGGTAACTAATGGTCCGATGTAGCCATTTGCTTATGTAATCAGTAGATCGTAGGTAATCAACATATTCCAACACCGTCTACCTGTGCTTAGTAGGCTGATCGAGACGTGTTATGATCAGCAACTGATCTAGTCTCAACCCTCGAACCAGACGTCCTAGGAAGTGCCCAGCAAAGTACCGAGTTGGAGGCATTAGGTTCCTGCCGAAAACGCACGAGTCAAGCCAGCACCACTGGAACAGCATCTTGCGTGGACCCTGAACAAGATAGCAGTATGTATTTCCTGATGGTAGTTGGTGTTTACTAAGCCACTCATGTAAACTTGACGCGAGTATGTCATGAGTGCTTCGGAACAACAGAACCACGCGTTCGGTGACACTACAAGCCATGCACTTCTGGAATGGACTCTTCGTGTGGCTCATCTCGATGGCTTCCTGGCCGTACCAAAGGAGCTGCCTCATTTGAGGTGAGTAGATGCACAGCTAGCATAGGCTCCAACACGCCTCAACTTCATTACCGTGGAGAATTCCGGCAGGTATGTGGGCATACGCAATGCGTACAAGGCGTGCTCGCTCTCCTGGAGAATGACATACTGAGCACCAGCATTCTCCGTCTCCATATAGTCCCTCTACTCCAGCGGTCTGCTCTAAGCCTCGTCAGGGGATTGACCCGGGGATGAGCTATGTCTACTACGTTGAGAAAAGTGCATGGATCAATACTTCCAGGAGGAAAAAATGCCTTGTGTGACCTCAGCGTCCGTTTCCTGGCCTGTAGTTATGACTTAGTGCTTGACCCCAAATACGTGGTCCGGACTTGATGGACACTGACTCACAGCGCATCAATGCAACCTGAACGCGGCTTCCGAACAGCTCAGGGGGCGGAAAGATGCTGTATAAGGTATGTAGTGGAGTCATCAACGTCGTGTCACCTCACTCTCGCACTTCAGCCCCGCATCGAGGCATTGACCATAAGAAAGACCTCTTACGCCAAGACAAATCGTAGTGACTTCTGGTCCCCATCAGGTCTCTGTCAGGCCCCACAAGAGATTTAAGCATTGTACCGAAGGTTTCAGACCTCACCACCAAGTCTAGTCCTCAAAGAGCGTACGTATTCCAGGCAATCTGTATACATGGTTCTTACCTTGGTTCAAGCTCATGTTAGCTTTTATTAAAAGCCTGATGCCATGGCAACAGCGGGGGAAAGAGGAAATTACGGTGCGGTAACATGCATGCCCAGAGGACAAGGGAGAACGCTGAGTTCAGTCCGCTATCAGTCTTGTCACTCAGGGACTGCTCAACATGAAAGGAATGACATCTCCATTGCGGTAAGTTATGCTGGACTGATGTCAGTGAATGCTAAGATCACAGGGAAGACCACGATGGAGTCCGAGGAAATCAAGAAACTTCGCCAGGACCTCTCCCATTCGCATTCCCAAATTGCTGAGCTCAAGAAAGTCATCGAAGAGCAGTCGAGAGACCTAGAAAGCTCGAGTTCTTTCCTGAATACTGCAGATAAATCCTCGGATTCGGATTATATCCATGCACTCCTGAGAATGAATGCGGAAATACAGCAGAACACCACGTATATGGCAGATTGCCTTACGGAGAGCTTCAAGTTTATTGACCTGACGATAAGTCCGAACAGGGAGCAGATCTCCGCTATGCAGAGAGCTTCAGGTCAAATAGGACCGGTTTTGATGAAATCCCTAGAAACGAAAATGCGAGAGGATGACCCCATGTTACTCCAGATTGTGTTCCAAGCCTATCTCGCATCCATACTTTGCGAAACTGCATCCTCCTGGGCCTTCGAACCAGGACAGAACACATTTATCAATGGTGTGTATCAGAGTTTACGTAGAATAGGTGAGGTATCAACTACCCAAATCATCCCTTATGCAAGCTGAAGAGAAGAAAAAATGACTGTTCAACAGAGGCGCAAGCCATCTCTGGACGTTGGCGTATGCTCGCGCGTGGTCACATTCCTCATAATCGGATCACGCACCCGGAGCCCCTCGTCAGAGCGATCATCATGGGTATTTCTGACATCATGTTGGCCGCGGGCTGTACTGCCTCCCAATCCGATATAATATCAAAGGTTACTTCCAAGTTCGAGGAGAAAATATTCTTACTCGTCGAGCTTGCTGGACGCCTTAACAAGATGTTCGATGAAGTAATATCGAGCGACTTTGAAGTATACGTAGTTCAGGCTGGGGAGAAGTTCGACGGCGAGAAGATGGAAAAAGATGCGGACGACGGTCAACCTGGAATCCAGAATGCACCAGTGCTGTGTACGACCCACTTGGGTCTGATAAAACGGGTACCGGTAGGAACGTTGTGGGAAAGAGGGAAGAAACGGGATATGATGGTCCTCAAGGCGAAGGTCTTGCCCGAGTCCTTCTTGAACACGGAGGATTAGTGAGGATGTTTCTCTTTTAAGGTATTGGTGGTTCTCCGAGTTCCTGGTGTAAAGACGAGGAGTGAAGACGTCCCTGGGTTTGCCGCAATGTACCCTGCTATATTAATTATTATCCTACGAGCGTGCGTACTTTCTTGTATGCCCCTTTCTCTGTTGTACTGTAGCAGCAACGTTACAGACTGGTGCCTTCCTGACAATGATTCTATTTCTCTATGATACCCTACTATCATGCTACTTTCGGTGACACGGTAGCCTGGACTAGTCTGCTAACTGTTGTAATCGTCTGGATCAATGTGACCCCACTCCTCTACACAACGCCTCATCTTTTTGCATGACAATGGGGCGTGAACGCATACTTAACAAAGACGTGCCAGCTGGGACCATTTGGTGGCTGATTGAGTGTACCAACTTTGGTCTTGTGAAACCATGCAGTAGCGTATCTTGAAGTGTACTTTGCGCTATGTGTTCTTTATACAAGTAGGTGTCCGTCCTCATCTATGTGTCTTCTGCTTGAGCAAATAGCAGTCTTCTGATCTGGCACAGCGGTAACAAAACGCTTGACTGTAGTGTGACGAAGACCAAGTCTACAATCTCAATGACAGTGAAGAATTTCTATGCTTTGCCAGTTGGCACTCTCCTTTGAGTGACATCCAGAGGCTGACGGGTTGTTTCTTGCACATAAAGTTTTGCTTCACTATCGGACGTGTTGCAGAGGGCAACTGCTCAAGAGAGTTGGAAGGCTAGATGTAGGACGGTGAGTCCTACTACATGTTGGTATTTGAATCCATATAGTAGCCAGAGTATGTGACTTGCCTCCACACCGAGTGTATACATGACGAGAGGAAAGCGGCGTGGGCGAGAATTTGAGCGGTGTGTATACGAGAACACGTAGCGAACGTAGAACGGGTGTGCAGTAGAGGTTAGAGATGATCTGATCAACAAGGCATTCCTCCTAGTCGCTGCTAGAAGGGTGGGCTCGATACCGTGTGTTTGATGTCTGCATGCTCTCTGATACCTTCGCTCTTCCTTGTCAATAAACCCTACCTATGTTTTAATGTTGTGCATTTTCCTCGCGTATCGACAGCTTCTCCTGATTAACGAGCAGAGTTTGAACACTCACCTTACCCACCCGACACTTCTAGACCGGTGTGCAAAGTTGCGATAGTGTTCGCTGTCCTTTTTCCCTGAAACCACCCAATCACCGTACGGATCTGAAAGCTCTCGCTAGCCAAAGTAAAAGATGTCACAAGGCTTTCAGCTACGGCAGGGCCCCACCATTTTATCCTTTGAGATATGTACAAAGCCATACGTAATTCATGTTGCTGTGTTAAGCGAACTTGGGATTGTTTAAAACCTGTGGGCTGCGTGAGGCTGACCAGCATGATACAAAGTACATTGTCCTCGAGTTGGATCACACACATGGAGGTTGCATGATATCGGATGCAGCATCCAGGAATGTGTGGATACCCAGCATCGCATCGACTGGACCCGGAAATCCCTTTACATAGAATACAGGAGCAGACCTCCGCTAGTGTAACAAGAGGGAGCTCAGCTAACGCAAGGACGATCGAACTAGTAGTATCACAAACATAAATGGCATCCAAAGAAGAAAAAAGTCGAGTACGAATTCACATCAGCCCGAATCTTCAGTTTCCAAGAACGACTCAAGGATCACCTTCGCCTTTACCACCGTCCTCGTCTCCCGCGCTCCCGTTTCCAGCTGCACTCGCTTCATGAGCCCGATTTCACTTGTGCACAGTACAGTTCGGGCCGTTTCTGTCCCACCTGGTATCTCTCCGCTACCATCCATGTCCTCCATTGTCTCCCCACGAAACGTTTCGCCAGGTCGCGCTACAAACACCTCAAAATCGCCAGATATCACGCCACCTATCATCTGATTGAGGTTCCGAGCAAGCAAGACGGCAGACGATATCTTGTCTTTGAACGTGGACGAGAACTGTGGCATGATGTGAGATTGAGAGGCGGAACAACCCGCGATCAATAAGATGTCGGAAAGCCCTGCAACGAGAGGGATGACAAGGGCGTTTGAGTCGTTGACGCAAGGAGGAAGGCCATTGGCGCGCGTAAGAGAACGCCAAAGGGCAGATATCGGTTGGGCCTCTGTTAACGCCAATGAGAATGGTGATCGCATGACAGCCAATGCCTTACCTGTGTCCCGCAGTCTTTGGTATATCTCGTTAACGAATGTACTATGTCCCTCGTCGAGCGCCCAAGAGGACGCGATCCAGCACAGATGCTTTGTTAAGTAGGCTTGGAATGCAATTTGGAGATACACTGAACCCTTGGAGTCACCAAGGCCCATGGTCCGCATGAAATTTACCAAAGTTGAGCCTATGTTCTCTGAGGCTCTCTTCACGACCTGCTGCTCTGGGTCTGATGTCATTGCATCAAATTTAAGGACGTCGACGACATGATCAGCCATGATAGTGGCGATGTGTTGCAGCTCCGCGTTGAGCTTTTGCAACACCTGAATGATATCTGAGTCCGCAAATGTATCTGCGGTGTTAAGAAAGAGCCGTGCACCCTCTAAACCCCTCGACAAGGTCTCACATTGACGCTGGAGTTCCGCATTCCGAGACTGGGAAGTGAAGAGATCTTCCTGAAGCTTTTTGACATCCTTGCGTGCGGTCTCAATTTCCTTTGTCCTCTCGGCGTTTTCATGGTTGGAATGGTCAACAGTGTGATCTCTTGAGCTTCGTGGTTGGTCGTCTTGCCCAGGCGAGGCAACATGCCCTCCATCACGGGACAAGAATCGCTCTTTCTCGATGGGCTTTTCTGTCTGAAGGTGGAAAAAGAACATGTCAGAAGAGACGAGGCAATACTCTCCCTCAATAACAATAGTTATTTCTGTACCTCGTGCCCTTGTGATCCTTCAGTCGACTCTGCATGGTCCGTGAGTAGGGAGACCACAGCTAGTTGGACACAGAATGCAACTGTGAATACGGTCGTGACTAGAATAAATGGCGTCGTGTTCATCTTGTCCTAGAAAAAGGTTTATTATCTGCGTGGACTGGTGTAGGGAAGAAAGCAAGCCGAGAAACTCATACCTGCTACCGAGTAAAAAGCTGACCCCAGGACAACCAGGACAGGTGTGGGTGTGTCCGAAGTACAGCAAACACGTTTCCGCATAGTAAACGACTGCGTGTGGCTTGATTAGCCGAGTCCCCTGCTGTGTCTGCTACAGACGCTTTGACGTTCGGATTGCGTGTACATCTGAAACGATACAGCATACACCCGGGGCTAAAAAGAATTGTTTCTACAACACGGCAGAGGCGAACAGCGCATGAAACAAGTCCCACGAGAACAACGGTAAACGACTTAGTAACTGCAGTCACAAGTGCTTTTAGCATCAGCCAAGGATATGTAGCCATAGGCTTAAGAATCCCGTATGAACTCTGGAAAGCTCCACACAAAAAGTGTCAAAGGAAGGAGAATAATCAGTCATCTTTCGACATCGTCAGACGCCTAGCCATCGTAAATCTTGGTCAGTGAGAGTAGTGATTGGATACTCTGTTTGTTGCCCGCTCTGCTTTTTGTAGCGTTCGCACCCTTCCATGGGTCGCATTCTGCATCAAGAGATATAATGGTATGATCCATGCCTTTCAAAAGAAATATCTTGGTATGGAGATCATTGGGCATAAAGGTGAACTGGCGAGGTATGCCTCACAACAGTCCTGGAATTCCACGGGCTGGGGGGTGGAGGCAGATAAACCTCGCTGATGGTCCCACTCTACTTCGCTTAATTACCATCAACTCGCTTCCACTGCTAGCCTCAACAATCCAGGAGGTATAGTACAATCATTCACCTCGGTGGACGACGTCATGTATTGGAATCGAAGGAGAGAGATCTTTTTGGAGTCTCCCGGCCTCATCAAGAGTCACGATCCGGTTTACCTCCGTAAATTTAAATGCTCCTACCGGTCAACATGCGCAGTGGGGGGGGGTTGAGGTCCGCTGAGGCTTCTTTTTGTCTTAATGTCGGCGAATTCTTGATTCGGAGAGATAGGGGCACCGCACTCGCCGCCGCAACAAAAACAGCTTTGCCGGTAGTGCCATCGAGAATATATACGCGTCCATTGGAGTCATATCGCAAGTCCGGGAGTGGTGATTTTGGGAACTTTGCTGGAACTGGTCGTGTCAGAGGAGGTCTTACCCTTGGCGCACGGGTGGTTTGTTGCTCGAGAATAATGTGGTTGCGTTAGCCTTCGCGCCATCAACCAGAACGCCAGCACTGGACCTTGGTATTTCCTCGCCCATTGCAGTTAGTACAGCGCACATTATGCCCGAGTTGGGAGCAAATGCAGCATTTCCGGAAAGAGGGGTTGAGAGGACATTTGCTACGAGAATTAGTTGCCGCAAGTGCTACCCCACCTCCTTGGCGCCGCTGTTCTCCATCGATGAGGTCTTGTTCCATGTCCAGATACTTGATAAGTTGCGAAGATGTGTATGGATTGGAATCGTCACTGACTTTGATACAGGCAGCGATATGATTGCGTAGTGGTCCAAATTCAGCTGCGAGCGCATTCATAAGGAGAGCTATGAAGAAGTTGACCAGGTCGCGGATCTTCGTGAAGGTATCTGCGAGCCGTTCGGACCGTCGGAAAGAGATGCCCAATACGTCGTGGATCATGAAAATCTGTGTGCCCCGGCCCAATTTCTCGTGCCTGATGCGTAGGACGGCCCAAGCGTCTTTGGCATTATCGATGCCATCAAGTAGAGTACGCTCCTCCCGCGTACAACGAATCTTCATGGCGACGATGACCCACATGTTGTTAGCATCCCAGTTTATAGCAGCGACGGGATGGTCCGTCGGTCGGCCCGTGGTGCCTAAAACGTATCCGCCACAAGAATTGAGAAGAAAAATGTTCATCACCGCCTCCTGCCATGTGGGCCAGTTCCCAATTGTCTCTAAATCCGACCAGCTGAGTTTGAGTGGTTTGATCGATGGGTTTTTTGCGATTAGCGTGACAGGAGCGATCATCCGAACGGTAGGTGCGAGCAGCGGTGTGTTGAAGATATGTTGCTGTCGTCTGGTGCGGGGGAAGCGGGTCTAACGTGGTTCGAGCGGTGTTGTGGGGTCCTTAGGCAAAAAGGGGGCATGACGTTGTTTATATCAAGGGTTGTGTTGAAATTTTTACTCTATTTATTTCATTCCTCTTCACTCTTCGTTCTTTTCTCAGTGCTCTCATGCCTCCGGGCCATTCATTCATTAAGATATCTTTCCTACCTTCCGAGACATACGCCAACCATTTCCTTACGTAATCGCGTTGTTCTTTTGAGTACGGACACTGCCACGCCGTACCTCGGTCTTTTCGTTCATATGAAACTGAGGTCTCCTTGTGTATAGTGTGATATCCTCTACAGTGCAACCTCTCAAATGGTTGCGGGGTTAGAGCTAGAACACACGCGTTAAGCTACATGGTGTAGACTAGCGGTGTCTAGGGAAGACAAAATAAAGAGGGGGGCACCCACCTCTCAGTACCGCAGAACGGAATGAAATGAAAGGTGAGGCAACAGAACGGTAGAACATTAAATAGACGTTTGTATTCCAAATGTTGGTAGTCCGATACGAGTGCCGTACTTCAACAGAGTCACGACCCATTCTGCCTTCGTGACACCTGGATCCTTCTGCCGGTCGACATGCACAGTGAGGGGGTTGACGTGCGCTGAGCCTTCTCTTTGTCTTAATATCCTGCAGTGATTCGCTTTTCCATGAAATCATTTGCGAATTTAAGCTGATCAACTTCAACGGTATGGTCGGGTGATGATGCACGCGCTCTTCTCGGTCAGTAATCTCTTGGTCTGGCTTGCAGTTCGTTCCACACAGAGCCAGCCTCTAGAACAGCGCATCGTAATACTAAAGTCGGGGAGGAGACGGAGAGGTTCTTCTGGAGTTCCCCGCAATCTCGGTACAAAGTGGCGATCTGCTCTGCCAAGTGCCCTTGATATTGAGGGAGTGATCGTGCGATACCTCTCCTCGAGGTAACTTGTGTTCGTGGCACTTGTGTGTGTTTTCCACCCGGTTCAGGCAGTAATGGTAGTGATATGATGTCTATCTTTTCGTATGTCGCCGCCACCAAGAGAGTTGGGCTGGATCATGAGTAGGGTGCTTCCAGAGGTCTTCCCACACGAAATCGTATGCAGATTTCGATGACACCACAAAGTGCAGAGCCTTAACAACCATGGAAACAGAGCGTATAACAGGAGAACGAGGAGGTGTGTTTCTCGGTACACTTACACTCCCCTTCGCAGTCCAACTTGATCATTATCACTGGATCACTGGTGGCAGAAGTAGTTCCAGAGGAGTAGATGAACCACTCTGAGATTGTAGGGTCCTCCTTCTCGCAGTCATGGACTTGCCGTTTCTGGACATCTGTTCTTTTCCATCCCTCGAACGTAGTAGTGACAGGAGAAGCCCATGAAACGGTGTGGTCTATCTGTTTGATTCTCGAATCAATGACTCCTGAGTCGACAACTGGGAAACAAGCGGGAAGAGTGAAGTCATGAGGAAACTTTAGACTTCTTCATCCTACCGAATTCCCAATTAGTTTCAGTGTACAAGACATGAGCAGTACATGCTCTTTATCATCAGAAAATTCGAGTTCTTGTTGGAAAACGGTTTGAATTAAGTAGCTCCTTACGAGAGGCGGACATCTCATTACCTCGGGACCTCATGTCCTTTTAACCCGTAGCTAAAAGGGATGCAGGTTCCAAAGACCCGTTCTGCACTTATGGACCCGGAACTAGCATCGAGTTCAGAGGCAAACTGTTCGTTCCCTGGTGCGGCTGACTTATATTGAAACATGAACTTAAATTGTCACCCTCCTTCAGGAAGCACTCATTTCCACCCCCGAAGCATCTTGGTTGCTATAATTCTTTGTCCCATGGGCTACTGAGGTGCATGTTTCCTTTGCCCGCTGGGGGTGCAACAGTCATTATCCTACAAGGGGAATTGTGGCCATTTCAATGAATCCATAGTTCGTGTCCTGTGGTACGTGACAGGTCTGGAGATGGTAAGATGAAGGTGAGGTGGTAGGAATGACGAGATAGGCAAGTAACACAGAGAGGGCAGCCGAGGTCAAGGAGGTCAAGGAGGAGTAAATGTTGTGCTCGACGGACCCAATAGCCATAAAAGTGCTGTTACTCTTGCACTCACGGAAGCACGTGACGGTATTTTCAGTGGGGGATGGCACGCATGGGAGAGAGGTGGTTCGGCACAGATGTCGACAATCTGGCAGGAAGAGGTATAGGGCGAATGGACGAGGTCGAAAGAAGAGATGGCATACAAGCATGATTGAAATTGATTGAAAGGACCTTGATTCAAGCATTACCTGTGATTGGAACCGAAACTAAATGGAGTGAGGGGGGTGTACTGATGAAGAGAACGAAGATAGACAGCAACCAAAGTACGTATCCGGTGTAGGAACGTCGATTTCGCTTTTTACCGGCAACGCTACTATTTGAGGCTTGATAGGACAAGAAAACAAATGGGTATCCGCATCACATCCACTTCAGCGGTCACCACCAAGGATCAGAATGGTGGGGTAGAACCAAGTAAACACGGTGACTTGCGAAATCGAAATCGAGATCATCTAGGAATTCGGAGATCTTCGATGAGGGCAGCTTACAACGTCACAGTGGAGCGGGTGGGGATTAAGGATTCGGCGAAGCGTTTGCTGGATAGATAGACAAATGCTCGAAGGGTGTTGGTCAGAAGAAGCGAAGTGAACCCATACGACGAGTGTGACATGCTCGCATGACATTGAGCGCTTGAGATTGAGGGCCATGTAGTGCCAGAATCACCATTGCCATCACGTAGAGCGCAACGAGTTGGTCGACCCTATGTACACTACGAGTGTTATTCCGCGCCGCCACTCGCGATCACGTGGCAAGCAATGGCAAGGATCACGTGCTTGATGTGTCATCTTGGTCTTCTAGCAGCGGTTCTGCAAGCTCAAGGACGATTATTCTTCTTTTGCTTCGTCAAGATGTTTGCTGAAGAGCTCAAGACGCTCCGTAGACTCGGTTTCCGTCATGTTTGTCTCCTTTTCTTCGCACCTCTCGCGGCACTGAGAGTACAGATGCTCTGCTAGCTTCTCCTCCAGATACTTAACTTTGCTTCGGTCGTTGCATCGGGCCTGATGCTATGGAAAGGTCTTGGCCTCTTTTTCAACACAGAGTCGCCGATTGTCGTCGTCCTGAGGTACAACATTTCGCATGGCACAGGGACATGACTATCTGACGGTGGCCACGTAGTGGTTCCATGGAGCCCGCCTTCTACCGCGGGGATCTTCTCTTCCTGACCAACCCCCTCGATGTACGGTATCAGACTGGTGACATAACGGTGTACAAGGTACCCAATGCGGAAATTCCTATCGTGCACCGTGTGCTCGAGACGCGAGACGTGGTCGTGTCCAACTCGACGCGCAGATCCAAAAAAGACCCGTCCGTGCTGTTGCTCTCATGTATCAGAGTGTGTTTACCATGCTCGATAGGTTCTCGAAGTACACGCCAGGACCAAACCAGCTGATGCTCACCAAGGGTGATAACAATCACGTTGATGATGTAGAGCTGTACCAGGGACTTGACTTCCTGGAACGACGCCACATCATTGGCAAAGTCCGCGGGTATGTCTCATGTTGATTTCCGGATGTTTACATAAATTTGTTTTTTTCTTCTCCAGTTTCGTGCCGTATATTGGTTACGTAACGATCGCTATGGTGCGCGCGACATTCGCCCCCATCTCCGTGGTGTTTTCACAGATCTGACCGATGGCTGGCGTTTACAGAACGATTTCCCGCAGCTGAAGTATGCGCTGCTAGGTGGGCTCGCGTTGTTGGCACTGGTGCAGCGGGAATGAGGACTCGAGTTTCACATCTGATCACGCGCCGAGGACGAAGAAAAAAAAATTATATGTGATAGGTTGAAATTGATTCCCGTGATGATCGTGTGATCACGTGCCACCCCTACTACGTGAGAATCGCGGTGAACCCGCTGGATGTGAAGGCCCCTTGCACGAAGCGGGACCGCAGACTGCAAAACGTTGATCCATGGTTGTGGTCGCTTCCTCGTACGAAATCGATCAGGGAAGCCCCGTCGCGTGTTCGAGGCAGACCTCAGTGCGAGAGGGGCACAGTGGCTGTGATGACATAATCAAAGGACAATAGGTGTATCCGGGGTCTGGCCAAGACCCGAAGTAATTGTCCCGCACTGTCAAAGGAGGTGCAATGTGCAACTCGGTCGTCAAATCGCGACCAACGTCCACTTTCCCCCTTCCCTCCTCTCCCCCATCCCCTCTTTCGTTCCCTGCTTCTTCCCTCACTTTCTGACGTCCAGGTAGCCTTGGTTCGCCATATCTTATGGACCCGTCCCCGCTCCCCGACCCGCCATCCCAGCACCACTCCCACTCCGGTCCCGCTCCATCCACTGGCCCGTACGTCCGCTCTTTCTCCTTCTGGTCTTCCTCTCATCTTCCATAGTCAAATCCGCTCTCGAGTCACTGTAGTCTGTGCAGAGGTGGGTCCAGGTTCCACTCACGCATTCCAACATCTAATCCCGTCCAGTGCAAGCGTCTCAAACTCAAGTGTGACCGCCGCACACCTTGCGGGTCATGTACCAAACGCGACACAGTTGCCAGATGCGTTTATTCACCTGCTGCTGCAGAAAAAGTGTTCGTGCTCCCGTTACCCTTCCCATCCCTCCTCACCCCCTCCTACCAGTGACCTGCATTCCCTCAATAATCGTCTTATTCAAGTCGAGTCACAGCTCGCCCAGTTTACTGCTCCCGGTGCGCGCTCACACAGCTTCTATCACCGACCCTGTCCATCAACACAATCCGAGCGGCCCCTTCTTGCAGTCGGGCAGTCAGGCTCTTCCCTTGCCATATCACTTGATGATATCACTGCAATATGGCTCGACGAGCTCGATATCGGCAAAGATGTCTTACCCGTTCACTCCCCTCCTTCCTATCCGTCCTGCCCTGCCTACGCATCAATTCCTGTCAAACTCGAACCAGCACCTACCACCCTTCTCTCCTATGACGCTCCCACTTCTTCCGACCTGCCTGTGCATCTTCTTCTCCCCTCACTTACTGCTTACTACTCCTCCTCCTCACCCACAGCGACGGAATCCCCTTCAGTCAATCCACGGCTACTCGTCCATCTCCCCTTTGCACCACGAAGGCGACAAAAACTCTATGACAACGTGGAGGATGTGCTCAAAATGCATCCTTGCTTCAATTTCAAGCACTTCAAGGACCGAGCAGAGGCAATGTTCAAGTGGTCTTCAGAGATCGATGGATGCGACGGTTCGCTTGCCGACACCCTGCCTACTCAAAGTGCGCCCAGTGGTTCGCTCTCGGCTACCAGCAAGGTAGAAACTGCTCGCGCGATATTTTTTGGTTCTCCTATCACCTCAGCATCTAGTCGTGCTCCAAAGCCCACACTCTCCCTTTTTGCGGCTGTGGCAGCAGTTTTTGCACTAGGTACGTTGGTTGACAGAGAAATTGCCGAGGAGGAAGCCCGTCTGGATGTCGCTCATGGCGACAGTGTGACTCTGGATGACTCGTCATCTCGCCCACACACACGGAAGAAGCCAGATTTACTCCCCCCCCCCAACAAAAAATGCAAAGGCGTTGCCAAGGACGCTGTGTGTTCCCCTACCGCCCTCTTCGCACTTTCCCAGCAAGCGTTGTTGTTGTTCGAAAAGTCAAGTCCGTACGATCTAGATTTTCTCGTGACCATGATCCTCCACGTGCTATATGCACTGCATGATAGCAGGAACCGTGTGGTCTACACCTTGCTGCCCGAGGCAAGTGACTTCGATCATTGATGAGTGATGACCAATCACGAATGCATTTTCCTCTGCTAGGTCGGTAAAATGGTCAACGTTGCTCGCACTATGGGACTGGACATGGATCCTGACGAGTTTCCGGGTAAATTCAATCTCTTTGAAGCTGAATCGCGACGGCGACTCTGGTGGGACATCTTCTATTATGACTTGTGAGTCGTTCGCCGCCTGTCATTTCCGTGGCTTATTCGCGGGGACGCCGCAGGTTTATATCGGACTATATGGGCAAATCTCCCCTTATTTCAGATACTGAACACACTACACGCCTTCCCATGGATGTAGACGAAGATGTATTTACCCCAGCCTGTACCACTATCCCGCTACCACGGAGTCCGCTGTCGCTGTTGGAGCCGAATTCCTCAGATTTCATGTATTTTGGCCTGAAATGCCGGTAATTACGTCATTTGCCTTTTACTCGTCTTTTGCTCACTGCTTTGCAATTAAGCCTCGCTCAGCTGGTCAAGGATATCAAAAGACGTTCCCTCAGAGATTCACTTCATAGCGATCTGGCCCCACACGAGCAATTCACGCTGGAGCAGGCAGCGTCATGCGTCAACGAAATCAAACAGTGGCTTGCGGATTTGCCATCTACATTCCGAATGGATATCGACATGGACCGCGCGGCGGCGCAGATGCCACATTCAGATGGGGCAGTTCGACCTTCTTCTAACCCTGGTGATTCAGTCAACATATCTCCTGTGCTCTTGGCACAACGATGCGAGTTGGCGGTGACCGCCCAAAGGCTCATCATGAAGGTTTATATCCCCTTTTTGCGACCATCCCATGGCCACGGGAGCTCGACGTCGTACTACCAAGCCACGGTTGGCACTTTTACTGCGGCACATGCGATCATTCGTTCACTCAGAATGCTGTGCTTTATGTGGAAGCAACGTCCCGATCTTCGGGGACGGCGACCAATGCCCGCACTGTTCAGCTTTTACCCATTTAGTAGGGCGCTATTCGATGCAGCGGTTGTATGTGCACACAACGTGATCAAGGATCCAAACAGTGTCTGGGTGCACACGGCTTTCGAGGATGTTAATTTTGCACTCGAGATATTACGAGATCCGATGTTGAACACGGCGCGCGGCCCAATGCGTGGGGGTGTCGAAGGAGGCGTACCTGAGGCCATCAAGATCGTGGAGTTGTTACAGCGCAAGGCTGAGAGTGCACGTCACGGCAGCTCTGGTGCTAACGCGACTGGGACAAAGAGAAAGCACGACGACATTGACGCTGACGTAGAACAGCTACGTCATGGTTTTCGATTGCCGTTCGTCAGTGCTCCCATCGTATCGTCCAACGTGCCCATACCTACTATTGAGTCTACTGCCACACGTCCTGTGGTAGTACAATCTGACCTCCCAGCCGAAACGACTAGCCATGGTAGCCCCGCGGGGGAGCCATCTAAGCGTCCACCGTCAGTTGCCTCGCCCTCGGTGCCGAAACATGGATCGGAGCATTCCAAGTCCAAAGACAAACACGCCAAGAAACCGCCCTATCCGCAGACCGGTATCCGTGTTCGAACCGGAAAGAACTCGTCGCCATTCACTAAACTATGCATGTCTCCCGCCCCCCCTGACCCACCGTCAGTGCGCCAAGCTTCCTCGATAGCTGCAGTTCCAGCTGTGGAACGCCCGTCGTACTCGCAACCACCGGCTTCATTCCAACCGGCTTCCCAGAGTGTGAGCATTCACCATATATCTGTTCCTCAGAAGATAGATGGTGGCCCTGTCGATTTCTTGGTTCCCTTTGGTGACGAGGTCGCGCCGGCGCAGACACAGATGAACATAGATCTCTCCCAATCTCAACGGTATTGCCAGACAGAAATGGGCCAGGAGGTATCGAACTCTCAGCAAGTGGCCAAAGTTTCCCCAGCCGTTGTCACCATGGAGCGACCACATAGCGGTTCATTCCCTGGTTCGAGCCCTGCGTCGTACGCACCGTCTAGCGGAAGCTATTCGAGCATCAACTCACCGTATACAAACAGTGGTACACAGTTCTCTTCTACGCCGTCGCACGAGCAACAACCGTCTTCATTCGATATTTCAGCTCCCGCGCAGAGTTACTATGCCTACGATTCCCAATCTCAGAACCAGTCAGTGACCCTTGTTGGGGTGAACCACAGCGGGGACATGTCATTTCAGATGCGAGACCAGGCGGTGTCTCAGAACGGTGGTTTGTTCCAGTACCAGCCCGACAAGACGCATCAGGGCATGTATGCTTCGGAGCGACACACCTCTGTGCCACAGTCGCCGTTTCCAGATGCGCAGTCGACAGCTCAAGCGTGGACCCCACAAGCGGGGACACTCTCGGAGGAAAACGGCTTCTGGCGTTCATATGATCCCTTCACGACATGAATCTCAAAATCACGATCCTGTTCGGGTGTTATGTTTGTTTTCTCGCATATCTTCTGGTCCTTTGCTTTATCATGCCGCCTCCTAATTCGCTCCACACATAATGTATGTTCATTTCGGGTTTCATACGACATCGTTTCGGTGATTGGAAGTGTGCGGTCCTGGCTGGATTTCCTGTATTGTATCATGCGGTCCCTATTCACAGCCGTTATCTTCCCTTCTTGCCACTGGATCTACGTTTAAGTTTTCCTCGCGTATCGGCTGAGTATATGACTCTGCACACGTATCTGTCCACGTCCACTTACCTCCTTTGAGACCAGCATGTTATATTTTTCGTCGCCAATCTCAATATTCAGGGCTTTGTTTTACTACTTTTCTCCGCCCAGTATGTAATGTAGCTTTAGATTAGGGTCTCGGGAACTCTTAGAACCAACTCTATTCAGCGGATTCTCGAGTAAGGCGGGCATGGCGATCGCAACGCCTTGGAGGCTCTGAATTCATCGCACAAATTGAGCAACAACGGATAGTGATCTCATGACGTTTGTGATTGTGTGGCCTGGGCTAAGGGACATTGACCCCAATATCCAGTACACCGAATGTGTGGCGACAGTTTGGACAAGAAGGTTCTGACTTGTGAAACACGAGGGGATTGAGAGGCGCAATGTTCAGGTTCAGAGACCAGCCGATCTGATCCGATGACCCTTGATGCTGTGCGGTATTGTAGCTGGGCGCGCTGGTGTTCGTTGTCTGCCGGTGGACGCGAAGAGAGTTGACTGGATGAAACGAAATGGGAATACACAAGGTTGCTGGCTGACACCTCAAAATAACCCGAACACCGATTCAACATTGACGCGGGTTGTTTCCCGGGCGCTGTTTTGTGGTGCGTCTTGACGATGCCCGCTCTGCCCACGGCGGAGTAATAGCGCCACGATGGTCTCCTCGGGTACGCTGCGTTAATCTTTTGACAGTTGCGTTCCGCGGACCCAAACCAGCGCTGTGTCTTGGCTCTCAGAGCCACTGACTGCGTCACAAGTGCTGTTCATGGCATGATCTAGATGGTCAGCCGAGACAGGTGCTACGGTCGAGTGACTTTGCGAATACGCTCGAGCAGCTGGCAATCGACGCAAGATGACGACTGCGGTTGAGTGCCAGCTCAAGCGGACTCCCACCTTGTGGCCCATCTTTCAGCACCATGTGCTTTCCTGGTGATCCATCCGCGATGTGTCCCGATGGAAAAACACGAACATGCTGTGCGGACATCGTGGTGCCATGCCAAAAGTCATTTGTACAATATTGGCTTGGCCGCCCATCCGTGGGTCCCAGGGGTCACTCGTTTCCAGTCTTGTGGTAGTGGTAACCGAACGGTCAGCACCACTTCTGGAGATCTTGCTGCTGTTCGGCTCGCTAATATGTTCGGTAGCAAGCAGGATATTATTTGCTGTGCGCACTGTGCAGTTTGGAATTCGCCCTTCACGCGGGCTATATCAAGCCATCATCACGCGTTCAGACAAATGGACACCGATCCCCATAGCTACGAGTTCAGCCCCTGAAACTTGGACGTCCTGATTTGCCCCGCGCCACGACGCTCAGTAGCAATGACACGATGGGAAGCTACGTCTCGTGCCGTGATCCAAAAACATGACCGCAGTTGAACTCCCGACGTAATTCTTGTCTCAGTCTTGGCTGCTTCGTTCAATTATCCAACACACGGGCAATAATTCCTAGGCGGGGCACAGCCGACGCCTGTCAGCACTTGCACGGTCAGCTCCGAAATGACCCTGACTGGCATCCATTCTCCAACCCTTTCCGACTGTGGAGCATTGGTAGCGTTGGCCCCGACTGCTGTCCAACAGGCTCACCAGTTTTCCCAGCCGTGAACCGCAGTGAGATAGACTCACCTCGGCGTTGTCAGATTCCACAGGTGTCAGACCTGGGAACTCACCGAGCGATTCTTGCTCACCTGGGCTGAGAGCTATAGCTTCTGCTTTTGTACTCGCTACAGCGATGCGCGTTTACCTAGGAGTCATTTCAAATGTACAGAGTAAAGACGCATTGACACGTCGACCTCTACTCTGATGGTTTGCTCAATGGAAAGGCGCGTCCTACCTGTTTGCATACGCCCAACGACTTGCACCTCCCATTCCAGCCACATTGTAGCCGCAAAATCGAACACAGTCAAATCTACCGCGATGTAATATGCCCCTCTTTCCAGTTCACGCCGACCAAGATATCCACTCGGAATAGGGGTTGTGAAATAGAGGTCATATCAGCGCGAGCGCTCACATCATTATTTCATCGTGAACACATAGGCATTGTGTGTATGATCGTCGAAGTCCGGAGTGATCGCGTAATGTGAACGCCAAATTAAATCTCACGTCGGGGTTTGTGCACGATAGAGGTTAAACTACAATCCAGTGTAAACCTACGCCAGAGGGGGGAGAGGCTGGCAATAGGATGAAGACATACCGGCAGGAGAAACGGGAATACCATGGAGCGCCTGCGAGGCAACCTCGAATCCTGTAGTGGATAAGTACCCCGCATTCCATGGGGATTTTGAGTTCATCTTTAACCGGGTTCCTCAGTGGAGTGTATTGTTCAACTCCCAACAAATCCATGCTTTCAGCACAGCTCTCGTTTCGTCTGATGTCAGGCAGCCACGAGAGGTATGGATGGCATGAACAGAAACTGTCGAGGGGTGCGATATCAGCCATCTGTGAGACTTATACTTCATGTCCCTCTAGATGTCCGACCTTACTTGTGGCCGTGTTCATCGCCGTCCATGGTACCTGGCTCGATCAAACTGAGTCCAGCTCCTGTGCGGTCGTTCCGTTTAATCGAGGAGGATGAGACGGTAGCCGAAGGGTGTCAAACAGATGATCTACTCGTTGCGAACGTGTCATCGTGTGTCTGAAGGTATTGGTCGAGTGGTCATTCGTTTGGGACATCCAACCTTTGGATGTCCACGGGAGCGAGGACGAGCACATCCGAGTGAACAGATGCTATAGGAGCGAGCACACCGAGAGTGTCAGACCATATTAAATAACAAGAAAAAACATCTCTTACCTCAGTCACAATAACACGAACTGAGGAGAAGAGGGAGATGCAACGTGGTCCGAGGTTGATGGTGGACTGACAGGGTACATCCCCTTTGAAGATGACATGGAGCGGGCATGTTTATGGCACGCATCTCGCAAGCTACTTTAGTGTGGATTGGATACGACGAGCAGTCCCAAGTCCAGGACCAATCGACACGGATAGATACACCTAGATGCTTCGAAACCGATGACCCGTGTACAACCGACCAGGATATGATCGACAAAGATCAGTGCAGTGATTGACACGGTCCGTTCTCGGCGCTGTTTTAGTATGCGCAATCGCTTTCCACCTCGAAAGTGAGGCGGGCGCGATGATGAGATTCGATGATGGGGAGTCACAAATGATCAAGACGTAGAAAGCAAAAAGAGAACGACCCCCATAAGGTCGTCCCCTCTTTCTCTTTCTCATAAAGAAGGAAAGAAATCCCTGTACAAGAGAAAAAGTAGTGCATGTCCGTGTCAGATTCAGCAGAATGACATATGTTTTCGAGGGGACTACGCCGTATAAGTCAGGTGCGAGTCATCCATCGTAATAGACCCGCCGGGCTCATCCTGCTTATCAGTTATAAAACGAGAGTCAGTCTATAGGTAACACTGACGTTGGCGCAGCATGCGCAGCAACGGGTATTATAAATGTACTGCGCTGTGGTCGGGAGGATTTGGGGTCGTGCGACCTCAAAGAGACGACAAATACGAGGTTTCGTTTAAAAGCCCACCAGATCACAGCCAGGATTGAATACCCAAAGTCACACCGCGTGCAACATGGCCCCCATCGGAACCCTGTGGGGGATCACAACTCAGCGTCAAACCAAAGTCGTATGTGGTGGGCATACCATGAAGAGATCGGAAAGCTAACTTGGATATGAATCATGCAACCTTGAACAGATTCTCAGCGCTGCAGCTGCAGCAGGGGTTGAGCTTAATACCCCGCTAGTGGAATTCCGTGTAACCAATAGATCACCCGAATACCTTAGCAAATTCCCCATGGGAAAGATTCCAGCGTTCGAAGACGACAAGGGATTCAGGCTGTTTGAAGGTGCTCCCATCGCACGTTATGGCGAGTTACACACACAGCCCGCTGCCTTGCACCAAGTAACCATTGATGCAAATCAGTGTCCTCTCTGGCACCAGAGTCCGGACTTCTCGGGAAAAGTGCCACCGAAGCCGCTCTTGTCGATCAGTGGGTCCACTTTGGCGAAGCAGAAATCGCCACGTTCAGTGGGGAGATCCTGGCACTCGTCAAAGGACACCTCGGTCCTTACAGCAAGGAGGTGTGTGTCGTCGTGCCGACACGCGTCCTAGGCAAACTGAGTGTTGGCTATCGCAGTTCCATGACAGCGCCCTCCAGAAGCAAGCTCTGAGGCTAAAGTGTCTTGACGACCATCTGGCTGCGAGCACCTCTGGGTATTTGATATCCGACGCAATGACACTCGCTGACATTGCAATCGCGGCCGTGAGCCAGCAGGTCGGAAAGATCACCTGTGGAGCTGCGGAGAGGGCACAGTATCCGAATGTCTTTGCTCACTACGAGAAAGTTACTGCCCACCCAAAGGTGAAAGACGTATTCGGAGAAGCTGGGTTCACCGAGGAGGCGATGACATATGAGGCTGAGACTGCCCGACCAGAGTAGCCCGTTGGCTTGTGTAGTAGGAATACCTGCAATTGGGCGACCGATGGGCTAGTGGTCTGTTGAAAACGACATCGCTTGTTTATGTACGCCGCCAGAACAAACCATTTGAGCTTGTTGCTCACTTTCCACCGGCCGCTCCCACTAGTCGATGAACGTGACTTGCTTCTAGCGAAAATTACTGGACAATGTACATTGAAAGTCGCTCCCTGTTCCAGCAGCCTAGCCCAGAAACCAATCCGTAGTGGTGGCCGAGCACCTCGCACGACGACAAGAACCAGCGGGAGCGATTACAACCGCCGACTGACTCGTCTAGCATCTTCCAACACAAAAGCACAGCTAACCGCCTGTAGGGGATCATATACCCATCTTCGCGCGTTCAAACACCCCAGACCTATTCTCTCCTCTCCCCTCGACCGGCAAATCCGAAGAACAATGTCGACTACATCTAGTCTCTCAGACTATCTTCTCAAACAGAAGGAACGCTTCCTTGCGGATAATGGTGATGGTTGGATAGTAGTCATGGGCAATGAAGCCGGAGGTAGGCATATTTGGCCACATCAGAGTCAACTCACGGATTTAACCTCTCCTGCTTTCGTCCAGATCTAGACAGTCTCGCGAGCTCGATTGGCTTTGCGTGGCTCTTGTCTCATATACCAACCACTGATACCAAGGCGATTGCTCTTATCACGACCAATCGCGAGGACTTCGTGCTAAGAGCGGAGAACCTCTACGCGCTGCAACTCGTGGCGATCAGAGAGGATTTTGAAGAGCTTCTCTGTCCAGAAGATTTACCCAAACCGAACCTGTCCACCAACTTTGCTCTAGTGGACCACAACAGTCTTTACCCCACGTATGCTCTTCCGGATGCACGAGTGACGGCGATAATTGATCACCACGACGACGAAGGAAAGTACATTGACACGGCGTCACCTAGAGTAATCGAGCCGGCAGGGAGTTGCGCATCCCTCGTCACGAGAGTCATCATGTCATATCCAACGCTTCAAATACCCTCGGAACTAGCTGCGCTTTTACTGAGTGCAATCGTGATCGACACGCATGGTCTTCGGAAAGGTGGAAAGGCCGTTGACGTGGATTATGGCGCGTCTGCGTGGCTTCTCGCCAGAACCAGCGTCGCATCTTCAGAACACTTGGTTGAACAAATTGGGACGAGCTCCCAACATGTTGCTGGTCACCCGTGGATTCAATCTCTCTCGGCCTCGCTCAGCGCTAAAAAATTGGCGGTGTCCCATCTCGACACCCGAGATTTACTCCGGCGGGATTACAAGGAGTACAATTTCAACCTTTCCCCCTCCATCTGTGGAAGCAGCCCACGTTCGGTCAAGGCGGGCTTAGCTACCGTCCCACTACCCCTTTCGTCCTTCTTCTCGCCATCATCGACTTCTGTGGTTGTTGCCGTTCGGGAATGGATCAAAGAACGCCGCCTTTCGATCCTCGGCGTGCTTACCCACTACAGGAGCAAGAAGGACAAGCCCAAGCGGGAGCTAATGTGGGTGGTGGATGAGAATGTGTGTGGACCCACTCTTCCGCAAGCTCTTTTCGACAGGTTCGAGGCGAGCGAGGTTCTTCAGGCAAAGAGGGTCAGTTTCAAACGCCATGGCTTCGATAGCGACATGGAAAGGGACAGGGGCGAGGGGGGTGAAGGCGAGCAGGGGAGCATTAGTGAAGAGGAATCGACTGACGAGCAGGCTGCGATACGGGGGGTATCGCCATTCGGCGTGGGCATCGCCGCGCGGGTTTACAAGCAAAATAATTCGGCGGTGACCCGCAAGCAGGTTGCACCGATTCTGAAGCGAGCGTTGGAGGACTGAATGGGATGTCAATCAATCGCGACAAGGGTCCCGAGTACATGCTATGCTCGTTACGGGCGGCTTGGACGCAGCGATGGTCGATGGACGGAGGTGCTCATGGTCTCATACATGCAGGAACGACTGAACTAGTAGAAATGGAGGATATCATGACCGCGAGCGAGGTCTCGGGCACGAAGTAAGGAGTAGGGCAATATGCACCGTCAGTAGGGTCTGAACCCATGCAGCATGTGCGATGGAGCCAACGTGCAGTTGCGTGCGGTGAGGGCCCCCCCATCTCCGACTTGAGCTGCGATCGCGCCTGTGCTGTTCCCGTCTTTTCCCTTCAGCGTCTCAGTCCACCCCACATCTCGCTACACCATGGCTACCCCACCATCGCCGCAAGCAATTATCAGTCTTTATGGCTCTACGCTTCGTGCAGCAAAGTCATTCAGTTCCTACAACTTCCGTAATTACTTCTTGCAGAGGACGAAGGAGAACTTTCGTAGCATGCAGGTGCGCACCAATGGTGGATGTGTAAGCAGTGCTCATCGTTCCGTAGGCTGAAGTAGATCCAGCCAGGCTGTCGTTGGCCTTCAACGAGGCCATGAAGGAGCTTGATGTGCTTCGTCGGTGTGCCATTGTCAACCAGTTGTACGGTGGTTCCCGGCTCGCAGTAGAACAGGAGAACGGCGTCGGAGGGAGAGGAGCTACCTGGAGACCTGCTGTCTGTCACAAAAGCGTCGCCCAGATCAGCGACAGCGAGGAAAGGAGCTAGCTGTTATGACACGGGGTAGAGAATAATACATCCATCTATCCAGCCCGAGTGGTTACAACGAGAGGGTTGCAGTCGAGGGTCACCTTTTCGCATCTCCCACGAGGCTCTGTGTTTCCTTCCACTCTGCTTCGGCAACCTTGAGACGGCCCTGGAATTCCCTTCTCTCCTTGTCAAACTGCTTGTCTCGCTTGACTTGAAGGTCTTCAGCCGTCTGTGCGGTCTGCTCCTTGCCTGGGCCCCAGCAGTACGCGCAGACTGCAGCGATCGTGAACGCTTGTGCAGCCACTCGCACACGCATCCACTGGTTGAGTGAACGTGACTCGCGCCGCCTGAGCTTGATTACGGCCATCGTAAATGCACCGACCGTCGCGAACGTGCCTGGGTGGAAAGTGGACGCTGTCAGGGACGATCCAGGAGGGAGTGACACGGGACAGACCGATAGGGACGAGGGGCTCCTCTTTGAGCTTTCGTAGCGCCCTTTCGCCATAGCTTTCGGTGGAGCGACGAAGGCTCGGTGTGTGCGGTGTCGCCAGAGGAGCAGTAGACATTGCCCAGATTGACGAGTACTGCAGAGACCAGACGGTGTACTATCGGGAGGGGACGACGTGATTAGGGTTAGGGTTTCGATCAGGGCAAGGGCTGGAGACCACGTTGTCCATCCCATACCACGTTGACCATCCCAGCAGAACAATGAACGGCAAGCGAGTCTCAAGTCGTACGTGGACCTGGCTATCTTCACATGTGGACGTTGTCATGACTGTCAGGCTAGAGCTTTCAGTATCGGCAGTGTATCATTTCTGTGGATCGATCCCTGGTCCGTGACTGGATCGCGCTTTGATATCTTTCAGACCTGTGGATCGCCCCTTTGGTCATCCTGCGTCTCAGCTTTGAATGTCCACAACGATATCCACCTCTGCCTGCTACCCCGGCGAAGATGTAACATCTCCGGTGAGTCGACCATTGTCTTCTCCGCATCCCCCCAGTCGTGCATGGGCTCTATTTAATCCAGCTTCTCCAGCCAAGATTTCATCGCCTTGTCTCGTGGTCTTTCTTCTTCCGAGTCTTTTTCGTCATCTTGTCCTTACAATGCGCTCCGCTTTCCGTGCCACCACTCCTGTCACTCTCCAGGTGCCGACTCAGTCACATCCATTTAGCCCGTACTCCCCATTCGCGTACATCCCATTCAGAAAGCGTACCACATTTGGCGTGGCCATCGCTGATGCTAGTCACTCCCCGGCAGGTCAGGCCTTACCTCCACCGGCTGCACTATGCCACTTTGTAGATGCCGAGACCCTCGCACACGACACCCAGCGAGAACCCTTGCCTAGACCGCTCCCGGCATACAATTTCGATGATGACACAGAGAACGATGGTACGGCGAATCCAAGCACGTCTCTGGAACCTCTCGCTGGTCATCCGAGCTTCGCACCCACTGCATATACCGCCTGTTTCCCTGTCTATGGACCCTTTGAACTTCTGCATTGCATACAGAGTGGAGGGTTCGCGACCACATGGGCGGCAAGAGATCAGTGCACCGGCCGGCTACTGTGTCTCAAGGTGTTCCAGTCCGTGTGGAACCCAGATGTGAAGAGGTCCGTTAGGACGGAGCTCAAGACGTTCAGACGAACGGTGAAGGCGAAAGGGGGAGAGAGGGGTAAACAATTCATAATGGAACTGAGTAGATCCATCCAACACGACACCACCGTTTACTTTGCCATGGTGAGTCAGGTCGCTCATTCCTGCCCGTCTTGCTCAGTGTCGGCTTCAGGAACTCATGACCCACGACCTTGGCACGTATTTATTCACTGAACCGGATAGGTGCAAGCTGCATGCTCGTCGATGGATGGCACAACTTGTCTGTTTACTTGTTACTTGTTATCGATCCCCATTCTAACCCGTATCAGGCTCTTGGCATCGAATCCCTGCACGAGATGGCGATACTTCATCGCGACATCAAAGTCGAAAACATCCTTATCGACTCCCGTGAGAACGTCCGAATAATCGATTTCGGGCTTTCTTACATGGACCCCACGGGCGAGCCTCTCTGTCAAGGAGTTGGATACGCGGTCGAATTTCTGGGCACTCCACCATACATGGCTCCGGAAGTGCTGCGGAATGAGAGAATGCCCCCCCACCGGAAGAAGCGCTATGGTACGGCGGTTGACTGGTGGGCGCTCGGGTGTGTCCTATTTGAACTGGAGTCGCCACGTCACCAGGTACATTGCCTGCAATTGTTGGAATATTGTTCCTTGCCTCGTGAGACTGACCGCAACTTGCAGCTACTTTTCGATACCCAAGAGGATATACATGCATACGTTGCATGGACCCAGAGACCAGACGATCTTGATGAAACGTACTTTAGATTTGAAGGCCTCGATCCTGTTGTCGTGGATCTCATGAGCGGAGTGAGTTTCCTCTTCCTTACTCTCTGTCACTTGGGTTTGTGTCTGACTTGAGCATTTCAGCTCTTGCATGTCCATCCTTCACTCCGCTTCGAGCTGAGTGACCTGGAAGAACATGATTATTTTTTGCTTCACGACGGGTATGTCTTACGAGAACGTAATAACTGGGATTATTAGTTGATTCCCCAATCAGCTGGAGCGAGTTTGATAACGCGGGTGCCCGAGGTACGGGTTTGGTTTGTGTGTGCTGGAACTTCTGACATAAAAGCTGTCACCATTTAGCGCTAGAAAGACCTATTTGCCACGAGCTCGTACCGCAGTTCACAAGATACGATGGGCCTACCCATGTCATTGCCGCTGCAAGGTCGGGCGTGATCTATGATTGGGTAAACTTAAAGTGGGGGCACCCCGGATAAGAAAGATATGGACATGTGGTCGCGCGGGATTAAACTCCATTCCTTCATGGTGTTAATATTACTGTAATATCAAGCCGATGGCCACAGGAATGATACTGCGCACGCGTACCGAACACCTACGGAAGAGTACTGCTATTTTCTTCCGCTCGCTATTGTTGTATCGGTCCTGTGGGAGCATGTGGTCATCCTTACTCCCGAGTAAGTGAGGTTCGGGAAGGAGCGTGGACGGAACTTGACGTCGCCGTTTAAGCGATGATGAAGCTCAGGGACGCCCAGCGTATCGGGAAATGTAAACGCTCCTCAACGGAGACGTACTGCCAGCCATTTCGATTGGAGGATAGTCCGTATGTGCCCTCATATATCCTCCTCCGACTGTCAGTGACCAGTCCCCGGCACAGTACACACCTCCCTCTCACTGGTACTTGCACCTTGGCAGCGTTCCGTTCTCTCTCGGTGCGTGGTCGCCTCTGTGGGTCCCCAGCAAGGTTTTAACGCCGCATACGAATGTATTCGGATGCTTAAAATTACAATCTCTACGCGAAGAGCGTGCTATACGAGACTTTGCTGCCGCCCATTTGCTCGCTCTCTTCATCGGCTCATCCCATTCTTCCTAGAAGCTGAAGCTGTCTAGGGCGCCCTGCGCCGTTGACTTGACGCGTTGTTTCCGCCCCGCAAGCATTGACGGATACCAGGGCCAGAAGGGATGGGTGGCTCCGACACTCCGCCTGCCAGCGCACAGCGCGCCAGAACAAAGGCACCAGATCTCTCCGAACTCTTTCGCTCTACGCATGGGTCTCGTCACTCTTCGCGCACAGGTACTGGGACTGCATCTAGCGCATCCTCGAGCGCCTCACCAGGTGGAAAGTCTGGCGGGACAAAAGCTCCGAGTCGGCGATCGATGCTCCCCTTCTTGGGTCGCAAAAAGCCAGAACAGTCTCTAGTGCCTGCTACGCCGGTGCCAAGAAAGTCTGTTGGCAATGCGTCTTCCTCCGTTACTCCAGTGAACACTGTTCGTCGTTCTTTTGGGAATGGGTGGGTGTCAGTTTGTTCCTCTTAGTGGACGTGATATATGTGGTGGAGCCCTGAACTAGAACCTTGGCCGGAGCAATGGTCGATGTGCTTCTAGTCTACTCCCAAAGATGGACAATAATTGCGTGTCCCCCCTTTTTAACCTACACGGACTGACTCCCGGCTCCTCAGGCATGCGGTACTCATGATTACCCCCTCAATGAACGGTCTACCCACGGAGCCACCGCTACCTTCCAAGCCTCCAGCAATGGATGCACACCCACCGTCCCTCGGGTCCAAATTTGCGGCCCATTTCACTCCTTTACGCTCACCATCTAGAAATGGCAAGGCTCGCTATTCTACGATACAGAAATCAGCACCACCGTCTCCTTCAGTACCATCTACAACCACACTGTCGCCACCTGTCCCTGAAATAAGAGCACCATCCATCGAATCGCAGCATTCGAGCATGCGAAGTCGCTCAACTACCCCTCGACCCTTGTCAGGACTTCATTCATCTGCCGTGGAGAACAGAGATGAAGAAGATTTTTCTGATCTGTTCACCCTGCCTGATAGGCTCCAGAAGCCTTTACAGTCCCCGAAGAGTCCCTCAACGACCTCGGTACATATATATCTTGGGGATACCCCGAAAAAAAGTGGTGAACTCACCCCCACAACTCCGATCACGCTGTCGGGTCCACCTCTTCAGTTTCCGATACCCCCATCGACGGTGATCCCCCTATTGACGGAAAAGGGGTTCCCTCACTACTCAAGTGAGTTAGCGTCTCTGTCGTCACAGGGGTCCAGAAGTCCGTCCAAGCGCCAATCACCTCTCGCGGTAGACGGTAGTAGCACACGATCACTTTACAGTGACATTTCCGTTTCTTCTCAAGATGAGCGGCGAAACGTTCGTCACCGTGCCACCAGTGTTTCTGGAAGCGACACCGACACATCTAGAGCCAATGACTCGACTTACTCCACACCCAGCTTCAAACTTGCGCCGATGCCCCCAAAGTCTTCGAGCGTGAGGCCCAAGCTTTCTGGTTCTAGTACAACGAAGGTCTCCAGTGGTCCACCACCCTCACTCCCATTACCTTCTCCACCTATCTCTCCTCGCCCTGTCGGTTTAGGTCCCCGTTCGGCTCCTATTGCCTCGCCTAATCGCGTAGTGTCTCCACGTCCCAGGGCCAGCACATTATCCGTCACGTCCAACCTTGTGGTCCCTGACTCTGCGGTGCCCAAGTTGGGTCATTCGTTTCCTCCGCGTTTTGGCAGGGCAAACTCGGACGCCACAGCTGACGGGACCACTGACGAGCTACGAGAATCCCTCTTACAACAACGCAAAAAGAATGCGCAACTTCAGGAATACATCCTCACCATTACTAAGCGGTACGAGGATGATCGTATGGCTATGACAAGAACCATTGAAAGACTCGAGCGCAACATTCGAAAGAAGACGAGAGAGATCGAGGGACTCCGGTGGCTTGTCATACACAATGGTGCCGTTAGTGACATTGACGCTGCCGCTAATCTTGCACGTTCTTCGTTTAGTACTCAGGACAGCTGTACATCTGACGCCGTTCGGAGATCAGCGTCAAGTGCAGTGGCACCCTCCCAGCGCAACGGACCCCTGCTCCGTCAGACGAAGCCCGGACAGCAAGCTGCGAGCACCACGGTGACGGCAGCGAGCTTTGTCCCGGAAATTTGCCCAGATACGTCGAACTCGTCAACGTCATTTTCAACGCCCTCGGTGTCAGAGACAAGTCTGTCGACGCCATCATCTCTGTCGGTGACCCCCGGGCGGACAAACGGGATCTCACGTGCAGAGCGGCAGAAGTTAAAAGAAGAAAGGCGAGCTTCTAAAGCTCTCCGTCGTATTTCGGCTGTATCAACCCTTGCATTAGGGACTGATGCGTTGGCTCAGCCCTCACCAACGGATAGCCCGCTAGATCCGAACTTTGATCCCAAGCAAAGCATGGACGAAGTTTTTGAGAAGCTCAAGCCATTTCGACACACCTGAAAATCCTATCATATTTTTAGTGAGTCAAAGTATGTCTAGTGCCGCGTGCCTCTGTTGACTTGTATACTTCATCCTGCAGTTCATTTGATTCGACCTCTGCTTTCGATCATTTATCGTTGATATAATTCGCCAGTGGTCGGCACAGCATGGACTTTGGGCATATCACATCGCATTATCTCCTTGCCAGTTACTATCACCATACATGACGGAAAGCTTCACTGGAACTTGAACATCCATTCCATTCTTTTGTTTGCTGCTCAAAAAGACAAGGATATCTTTTGTTCGCATCTCGTCCCTTTTTATACATGAGGCATTCGCATTCAATTCGTCGCGTACTTACACAACCTCATCCGCTTTCTCAGGTAGATGTATTTTTGTTTTGAGGATGACCCTGCAATCCAGTCATACCCTCTTCCCTATGAGAATGCTGGTCTCTGTTGATCAGACATAGTCCTCCGTTTTACCCGGGTTACCATCCTTTGACCGCTCCATATCGACTAGTGCGTACAACGTAGGTAGTATGAAATACGGAGTACTCGGCTCAATCATCACATCATCACAGCAACCCAAGCCAAGGTTTGACATGTGCTAGCAGGTGGCGATGCCCACCATCAGCAGTGCGGAGATCGTGGCAGTACCTCCGGATTGTTCCCGGGACTCTCCTACCCTGGAGACGCGCCTGCTGTACCAGGCCATTTGATGGCGAGCCAACCCCCGTCTCTTGGCATGATTTCATTGGTTTGACTTTCGCCCCTCTGCCTTGCGATGACCTTGGTCTGCCATAACTTGACCTAACTCGGGCGTTCGTTTGATGGCCCTCCGACTAGCCCAGGATTGTGGTCCTAGGGTCGTTACTGCGTAATACTCAAATGTCGACCTGTGTGAACGAGTCGTGTGTTGTAATCGTTGTCAGGTTGAAGGGCAGGATGTGGCACGAAGGATATTTGATTGTGGGCCCTTCCCGCGGCCCCACCCAATTTTTCTTAACCCTGAGTGATGTCCACGGCCCTGAAAATCCAAGCTATCGATGATATACAGGTCTTGCGTCATCACGTTGCAGCCCGTAGGACGACCCTGAACGGGAACTTGGAGGGGGCTGAATGGCGTCGGAATGGTGTTGGAGTGAATCAGCAGGGACATCGAAACGGAAGCGATCAGGAGACACACGGGTTCCTTGAGAGATCGTAGGAGCACAGTCGACGGACCCCCCGACGACACGTTTCCATCAGCCCTGTACGGTGAACACGTTAGAGAGCGGTTCCAGTTATAGCTCTGATGTGTTACACGGACGTGGGATCCTGAGGCACCATGTGCACATTTGTGATCCGCTCGGCGTGCCGTCCTATCGATGTGTTGTATGCTAGTAACTGGCGTCCGCGTGTTTCCCGGCCTAGCTTAGGACTTTGAAGCCACGGAGTAAGACAACTTGAATGGACCTGGACACCGCTTGCAGGACCACGACGGGAAAAGAAGGTAGAGGCCATCCTAGGTTCTATTCCTATCGTATCAGTGCCTGTGATGCATGAAATAGACCCCGTATGGCCATCAGACGAATCGGGTTCTGGGCGCAGTCGCCTTTAACTCATCTGAGACACTCATCAATGTTCTGGCCGCCGGCCAAGACTACTTCTTACCGCATGCACCGCTGAGTCCACTCGATGACGGGTTATGATCGGAAATGAATCTTTCATACCCACGAGTCTGCAGAACTCAGGGGGATATGCCAGGCATACACAAGCAGTGCACGCCATGGCAAGTATAGTCGTCCATGTCGTGGTCGGACCACCAGCAGCGCTAATACTCGCACTTTTCATATTACAATAGTTTCCCTATCAATGGGACGCAGTGTACGAGTGACAGCCATTGATCCTTGCTGAAGTATGTTCAGATGCGATAGGGAATTGCTAAAAATTAGGTTAGCCAAATACAGGGCCCACTGCGGAAAGGATGGACAAAGTTGCCCGAGGATCCTGGTCCAAGCTCGGCAGATGAGTGACTCACTCTTTCTCCCACTCTGCGCCATAGTCTCAGTCAGCGTTATTCCCCTCAGAGGATGCAAGCTCAGCGTCCCAGGGTGGTCCAGCCTGATGGGTTGTGAGTGGACATGGATACGATGCTCACCCAGAGGGGCCACACAGATTGTGCACCAGGCTATCGTGGACTGTCGGATAATGGGAATAAATACAACGATCGGAGGGCGAATTGTCGGTAGTTGGACCGAGCAAAAGATGACTTGGCCAAGGATACATGTGCATGCCGCATCATACCTCAGATCAGCGAGTAAACTTGGCCTGGGATTTGATAACAACTGAACTTGTCTGGTACCCTCGCGGCCATGTCGGATGTTGCATGTCCTATGATGCACTCTCCCCTCTGGGAACTGGGGAGGGCGACGGCATGGTGAAGCCGTGGATGACTGTTGAGTTGACGGGGATACGCGGCTGGACGTCGAGCAATGAGCTGAATATGCCATCGCTGGCAGTGACCTACTGTCAAGCTTGACATCGAACCGCTAGCGGTTCTGTTCTGTCCGGCGGGTGTTACAAAAGTGACCGTTGTGGGACGCTCGGAAGTGTTTTGCAAGGCTGTGCGTCTTGCCAGGGCCCAGTTAACTAAGCTTTGATAATTTGATGGGCCGACTGCGCGGATTGAGTGCAAAGCCCCAGCAGTGCCAGGATGTCTGATATAGACTGGTATCTTTTATCTCCTGCTCCACGAATATCTCCCCTAACGTTGCCAGCGTGTTCGTCCTCAGGTTCTGTCTCGTCAACGCTTTCTGTTCGCGTCCACTTTCGTAGGGTACCAACTTCGCGGGCGGGTCTGGACGATGCTCTCCAACTTCATTCGACGGAGTGGCAGACGCAAGGGCGACAAGGTGAATGGAGCTCGTTTTCACCAAAAGTCACACTCGGTATCTTCGCCTCTTGCCTCGTCCTTGGTGTTCAACATCAGCGAGGCGGCCGCTCAGGGCTCGCGGTCGGTGGAGGTCGACTCCTCGGGTTTCAGCGAAGAATGGTTTCCCCAAGAGCTGCTCCGAGGTAGAAGTCGCTCTCCAGGACCCATACACTCTCCTAGTCGTTCCCAGAACGCAGAGGGGACCCGAAACAACCCGACGCAGCGGACTCACGCCGACTCGTCCGTACTTGAAAATGTGTCCCTTGTAAGTGCCAGACCTTGACCGTGCAATTGGGACACCCGATCTACTTGACCTTTTACTTCAAGGACGCTGTTTCTCGCAAGAAGTTGATACCTGCACCCATTTCCATCCCAGATGCGGATCTTATGCTCCCCATTCACGTCGGAAATTTGGCTGTTCCAAGTGCACGTCCTCCCGTTGAAACTTTCCAGCCAAGTACCAATCACGACTCTCTTGAGCCCCCTTCACCTTCAACATCGGACAATATCTCCGTGATCTCCGGGACTACTCTTCCACACGGCTTGATGGGCGCCTCCTTTGTGCTTTCGCCGACGGAGCGCCACAACTCTCATGGCTCGGGTGGGGTTGTACGTCAGGATTCTGCAACGCTGCCTCGTAGCGAGCACAATTTTCTACCTGACTCGCAGAAACCATCGTCGATCCCTCCGGTTCCCCAGTACCCGCAGTTGGTGCCCTCAAAGCCAAATTGTCCCTTTCCTGTCAGGTCCAGCGCAAGCACGGAGCCGGAACATCTTATTCCCGATCGTTGCATTACGTCTCCCGAGGTAGTGGCCCGTTCCGTGTTCCCACAACGAGCGTCCCCCGCGCAGGGAATTCCCTCGTCTGTAGTATCCTCGTCAACCGTGGCCTACCCTTTCGTTATTTCTGCTGCGAGAAAGGTGAATCCTGGGTCAGCACGCAAGCGAATTGCCGAGAGTGGCATGTCTGGTTGCCCTAGAGCTGTAGCTGAGGTGTCATTCCTAACATTCCCTGCCGGTTCTCAGGGGTCAACACAGCACTCGCCACAGGAAGGTTCTGGTCATGGCCCGGACGAGTTTGATTTTGTGCCGCCTGAACCCTACACTGCCTCGAATGTTGGACTACTGGCGAAGCGTAGTGGTCCAAATCGTGGACAACGGAAATGCAGGGGTGGTGGATCAAACCCTGTTCGACATCGCTGTACGATTGCTTCTTTGTCTCGTTCCAAAATTAGATCTGAGAACTCCTTCACAGCCAATGATAACTCAATTGCGAACGATCCCTCTGCCCCCCTCCAAAGCCGTGGTATCCCATCAGCAACGACGTCAGAGCAGGACTACAGTGACCTACTCGACTGTGATTTGACCGTCAGTTCACAGTCGAGTACATCGGTAGGATACCAGACTTTCCCAGAGACCCCGAGGTTTTTCTCGCCACTTCAATCGCCAGAGTCTGCAAGGCCTGACAATCAA
This sequence comes from Pulveroboletus aff. viridisquamosus, assembly GCA_038088935.1. Taxonomy (NCBI): domain Eukaryota; kingdom Fungi; phylum Basidiomycota; class Agaricomycetes; order Boletales; family Boletaceae; genus Pulveroboletus; species Pulveroboletus aff. viridisquamosus. The sequence goes on from JBBPJW010000092.1 coordinate 48,605, forward strand.
ACGCTGCGTAGACGTCCACCGAGTGTAAAATATACAGGGCTTAGGTCAGCACAACTGTATGCCAGTATGAGGGCTGCGAGGCGGCAGCTGGTCAAAAAGGATGGTGCAGGTGGTCCTGTCGTACCACGCAGGTCCCAGTCGTCCTGGTTGTCCGCACGACAAACGCCTTCACCAAAACAAGCCGGGTCAAAGTCGTTACCACCAACACAGGTAAATGATGAGGCAGGGATTGACAAATCGGACCGGCGCTTGGCGATGAACATGGCGGATCGCCCTCATCCGTTCGCTTCTATCTCCTTGCCCGAAGAGAGAGCCCCTCCAGCAATCGCGTCGTACTTGACTTCATTCTTACCATATCTCGCCATGCATGACGTTGACGCTTCAGTTAGCTCAGTGACAGTGCCTGCTTCTGCCATCGATTCATCGCTCAAATCACCGACCTCTGTCGCCCTCCCTGAATTGACTAGTGAATCCCCACTCAATTCACCTACATTGGCTGACAGCCAGATGGTGTCCCTACCACCAACGAGCCCACTCCGATCGTCCATTCCTGTGGCATCTGCGACGGTCAGCCCACCCCCTCCTTCAAACTCCCCATTCTCTGCCCCAACCTCATTTCACGAGGAGCCATCGCTCCTATATTCCCCCTCGCCACCAGCTTCACTGAGTGAGCCATGTTCAGAGCTAGTCTCTCAGAAGTCGACTGTCTCTCCCCCCGCTGCGTCTTTGGATGGTTCACTTCCTCCCTCTCCGCCCTTCGTTCCGCCTCCACCCTACCATACGATAGTATCGGAGAGAATAACGGACCATCCTGGTTCTGTTTTTATGCCTTCCCTGTCGCGAAAATCTTCTATTGAGCAATGTTATCAGTGTACCCGGCAGGCTTACAACTCCTCCACGACACCCGGCTCGGTCCAAAGTCGCGTGAGAGTGCGACCACCTCTCCCCATTGGACCACGAAAACAGAACGGACGGGGACAGATTCTTGGTCCACCTCTCCCTGGCGTCCGGAGCCGAGGAGGTTCCACACCTTCTGTGGTAAGTGGTGGCCCTGTTGGTGGCTCAGGGTCGCTATGGCGTAAACTCCGGTCTGCTGTTTCAAAATCCCCTCCCAAGTTTCAGCCGCCACCGCCAAAATGGCGTGGACTTACGCTGGAGGCGGCGCAGTGGACGTTTACGTCGGCGCAACTGCAGGAGATGGTATCGCGTGCAATCCAACAAGCGTCAGAGGGTTCAACCCTAAGGTTTCTGAGGCTTGAAATCCTGGATGGGGAGGTTGCGGACGAATTGCATCATCTGGAGTTGCAGCACACGGATGTCAAGGCACAGTACAGGGCGCTCGTGCGGAAGCGGTGGACGCTCTTGGGTTCTCTGACTGGCCACCTTGGGGGTGTAGAGACGAGTGATGTCGTGACGGTCTCCCGGACGATGGAAGAGCTCACGGAAGTGTTGTTGGCGCTCGATCGTCTCGCGGACAAGATGCACGACATCGTCCTCCGGATGGCGCAGTTGAAGAGCCTGCGTGACGTGCACAACGCCAGTGCACTCGCAATGGCGGTGAGGAAGATCAACGGGCTGTTCGTCCGTCAAATGGCAGAGAAGGAACGGTTACAGGAGCAAGTCGACACGCTCCAAACGGAGCGGGATGAGGCATGGAAGCACGCAGAGGACATCGCCCAGGATTATGACACGCTCACCGATCGCGTGTCCGAGACCGCGTCTGCTTCTGCGGACATTGGGGTACATGGTGAGATACAGCCCATAGTGGGAAGCAGGCGCTCGACACGCATCTCTGCCGTGCGCAAGTCGAGCATTCGCCTGTCGCAAGCTGGCTTACGGTCCCGTTGCAAGCACCGACCGGCTCGTTCGTCTAGTAGTGCTACACGACCGACGTCCCTCACATCGGAAAATATCCCTCCCGTCCCGCGTTTACTGGTGAAACCGTTGTCACTACGATCTACTACGTTTTCCTCCCCGACGGGTATGCCTCCGTCCTTTTTTCTAAGGAATGACAGACTCAAGAGACATGACATTGTACCTTCTTGTTGTGGCAGGTAAATCGGCTGGCTCGATGTACAGCAACCCCTCGCCGAGGTCCGATGCACTGGCGCTCGCAGAGGCACAGCGCGAGGTGTACGAGATGCTCGGGCTGAGTCTCCCGCCTAGCCCAGCTTCGTCGAGACGCCGGACGTTATCAAACCCAGATCAGGACCCCAAACCACCCCCGCTCAGCTCTCGACACATGTCCGACTCCCTCACCGAGTCGCGCGCACGGCAGTGGGTTCAGAGTGGAGGATGGGATAGAGGTGTATCTTCGTTGTCCTGGACAATGTGAGCCTCAGCAATATCGAGCCACCATCCATGTCCTGGCACTTGCCATGTTGATTCCTCGGTTACGAATGGGACCTCCGTGTCCCTTTTTGCATTCCTGTTCATCGCACGCTATCCGTGGACACGATCTATTTATTTTTGTTGTCCGTCGCTTTTTTTTTTAATGCTCACGATAACCCAGCCCCCACGCACGTCCTTGCACGTCTCTACAGCGCCCGACTGTATTATGTACGGGATTCATGTGGTACCGTCATTCACTTGTGCCCGATGCAGCATACCCTTCTGTTCGTTGACATACACTATATGTAGAATTTTATATCCACTACGTGAACTCGATGCCAAGCTTGTGGTTCCACAAGCACTGCATGTCAGGTCGGGGCTGGGAAACAAGCACGGAACACTATCAAGTACTGTCAACACAAATGATAACAAACAACAGAGAATATGAAAAAAAGAGTGAGGGTTGTGTTTTTCTCCAAGAGAAACAAAATAAACTAGGAGCATCGCAGGACACAAGCATCCACACCTAATGTCGCGCTCGCTTCCGTCGAATGATGAACTCGTTGATTGGGCTCGTCTGTACTGTGGAGGCGTCTTCGGGCGCTGACGTCTCCTCAAGGCCCGCACCCCCTGTACCGGCATCTGTCTCCGTCTCCTCAACTGCCCCATCATCTCGCCGTCGCTTCAAGGACGACTTTAGAGTCTCAGTTGATACCGGCGTTACTCGACGACTGTGCGTCGACGACCCAGTACGGGGCGTCTTCACCGGCGACTGCGACCTGTCGCTGCCCTCCCGTACCCGCACCTGGTTCTTTGGTGTTTCCTGTGCAGCCCCATCGCTCCCCCCGTCTCCAGTTTCCCCACCACTACCGCCACCCCCGCCCTCGGCTTCGCTCTGCCCACGATCACGTTCCTCGTTCTGTTCAGTCGGCGTCGGCGTCGGACGTACGACCGACTTCAGTTTCGGTCTCGGTCGTGCCACCCTCGCCCGATTCTCTTGCTCAAGAACCTCCTCCCCTTCCTCCCCTTCAAGTACTTCCCTGGCCTTTGGCTCCAGCCCTCCCTCCGGCCCACTTTGTTCGTCACTAGTCCCAACTGCACCACTCTTGGCCCTCCGACCCTTGCCACTTGCACCTAATCGCAGAACAGCACCGACAACCATCAACCGTCAGCCGGACTGATCATGGACTTATACACAGGACATGGAAACGTACCTTTATGCATGATCGACACCAGCCTCTTTTCATACGTTCGTAGGGGTTCCCACATTCTGGCTGTTGGCCTCACCTCGATCTTGGCATCGCTGACCAGTTGATCCAAATATGCTTTTCTACAAAAACCATAGCGACCATCGAATGAAATCAGCACGCGCCTCCCAAGACAAAATGTAAGACTTATAAAAAACCCACATAGCCAATGCGTCCCGGCTCTCCACCCCCTTGAGTAGCGGTATCAATGCCCTAAAGAAGGACACCGATAAGCTCAGTCGTTTCTTGTTCTTGCTCTTTTCATACGCAGACACGTTCTTAATCGTTTCTTGGAGTAAATCCTTATGTGTCTTGACAACATACCGGCTCTCCAATCGCCTTACTACGGCAAGTTGCGCGCCGCGGATGAGAAAGCTCGCTGCCAGTTGCTTCGCAAGTCCGACCGTCCGTTCCTCGTCTTTCACTACCGCATCTAGTAAGAGCGAAAATGACTGAAAGGCAAGCACATCGTTCAGACGGGGAGTGAGTGGTATGCTATGAGAGATGGACATACTTCCAAGAGAGCCTTGTTGATGACGTTTACGACCATGTCACCGCCATCGTTGTACATTCCTTCTTCACGTAGCACATCGACGATTACCTTTGTGCAGAGATCAAAAGATGGGCCAAGACGCCCATAGTTTGCGAGGAGAACGTCGCTATGCCTAACGTGTACCGCTCCTGCTCGAATGGCACGCAAGAACGTCGAAATCGTCGCCATGAAATGATACTCCTGCTCAAGCACGACTCTCGTTGGGACTTGGTCAAAGAGCTATGATTTGAATCAAACTCGTAGAAGCAATAATAGAGACATACCTGGTGTGGCAGACAAATTCACTCTTGTCTTCGGACTACTCCTGCCTTTGCCCTTACCTCCTTTGGCAGTAGGCACGGGTTCATCCTCCTCGGAGCTACCGTCGTGTGCGCTCTCGGGCTCCTCATCCTGAGGGCGACTGCCATCCTCCAGTAGTTCTGCATATTGTTCGATGGAGGATTGAATGAAGTCTGCACAGCGCTGCTGTACCTCCTCCGTCAGTTGAAGCGAGAGCGGCTCCGTAGGTAGTGCGTCACCACGTGGTGACGTGGCTTGACTTGGATAGAACAAGATATGAATGTTCATTAGATTTTGGAATGCCTATCAGGTCCGCGAAATGGAATCAGGATGAGATGGGGCGCCCCACCACGACATTGAACCCACCGCGCGTTTGACCATGTTAGCTGTATTTGACTGTTGTCCGGCAACATAATGAACAAGCTTTTCGATCAACGAATCACGTTGCTCTCGTAACGTTTGTCGGAACTTGTCACTGTCGGACGACGTGTCCTTAACGTCGGGTAGGCTACGAGCCTTCCAAATAATGTGTAACCCCAGTAGATGCAGGCCTTGTTCGACCATCTGATCACCCGCGCTACAGCGTCAGTTCACGTCTCGCGAAAAAAACGACGAGATAGCTCAGCTCACCCGTTCTTCCTCTTTGTATCCTAGATGGCCTCTCTCAACGAGGGCGGATATGATGTCCCACGCACTGCTTTGCTTACCACCTTCATCTTCCTCCATCCAGGTGCATATATCCCTCGAGCCCGCCAATGCACATATCCGCGCACACACAACACCCAGAGCAAGCACCTCGTCCTCCGAGAAGGATGCTACTTCGATCTCTTCACGGCCCGCAACAGTATCACGTAGCTGCGTCGCTAGCTCATCCTCAAGCTCAAGAATCTTGGTACTATTCGTATTTGTCAACGACGTGGTAGACAAGAAATGTCGAATCGCCGAAACAGCCTTGGTGAGCACAGACTGCGATGAATGGGATAGAAACTGTTTCGACACGTCGTCCCAGAGGCTGGCGTACGCCTACAACACATCGTTATGTTCACTCAATAACACCGGCTGAAACTGTATGACGCACGTTTATCATCCGCATTTCGAGGTAAAGATCGAGGTTCATCAACGGTGGGATGAGCAACACCTCAGATATACGATTTTCATCAGTTTGGTACTTGATAAACAACCTCGGTAGTCCCTTGATCAACGCACGCGTCAGGTCCGATACAACCGTCTCCTCGTCACCCTGGGATAACAATATGAGCAAAGACAAATCAAACACAATCAGGTGAGGTAAACCTTCTTCCCAGTTGCGGATGCCAGCTTGGTTCGACGCAACGATGCTACGAGTACCTCGAGCAGCACGGTTTCCTCCACTTCCAATAATCGCCATGTAGGATCCACTGTGTTTCTTGCGGACCTCACAAGGGAGTCAGGCCCGTCCACGTCTTCATCTCTGCCTGCGGAGTGGTCAAGTAACAAGACGTCCAAGATGCACTCCCAATCGTTGACGGCATCAGCTTCGTCCCACAATGCCTCGACGGCAAGTACTATCCGTCCTCTTGGGTCGATCCCAGTCAAAGACGGTAGGTGTACTCGGCGAGTTGACCCACTATCACCCTCACCTAGCTCACTTTCCTCCTCTACAGTTTCTAAGGCACGGTCAAGCACTTTGCCCCACCTGACTAGCAACATCGCCAAAGCCTTGACACCTGCCTTCGACTTGACCTTTTCCCCTTTGTTACGTCCTGTAATGGTTGACATACGCTCGTCTACTACTTCTTGCCAGACCCCGGCCACGAAGCCAGACACGGCTTTTCTAACACGTGCCTCTGCGTCAAAGAGGAGAAGGCACATGCGTTCGCGTTCCTCGTCTTCAAGGAGCGCGTTACCGTCGATGGCACTTAAAACGCCTATCACGGCGGTGCGTACGCTCAATTCAGTATCGCTGGTGGCCATCTCGAGTAACCGGGGTTTGAAGCGTTGGGTAAAGTGAGTAAGCGAGCCTACGTACTCGGACTGTGCATAAACAACCGCGAGCGCTCGTACTGCTTCAAGGCGGACGGGTGTGCTAGAATCCGAGAGGACCCAGCCAACGTAGCGGAGATATGAACTGTCAAGGAAATGCGCAGGATAATGGATAAACCATGAGCCCATGGCTTTGACGCATTCGGCGCGGATATTGGGGTCCATGTCACGGTACCTGTGAACAAAAACACTGGAAAACGAATTGAATGGTGATTATCGGAGAAGTGGGAATGGTACATACCCGTTTACTACCTCTTTGAGGTATTCTGCGAGGATCGTACGCCGTTTTCGGACTTCTGCGGCTTTGCCATCGAGGTCTTTTTCGCGTGCCGCAGTGGATTTGCTGACGGCTTTCCGTTTACGCTCACCTTCTCGCTGTCGACCGACGATTTCGGCTTCCTTTTCGACAGCCGCTGCCACTTGGCAAAGGGCAGTTTCCACCTCGAGGGCGACGACGGTGGCAGTATGGCGAAAGGAGCGTATCTGCGAGGAAGACATGGCGATGACCCAGGTCTGCAGGGTTGTGACCAGGTCGGTGGTGTAGAGGGATCCGAGTTCGGCCGCCGCTAGAACGAAACGTTCGATTAACTCTGACAGGGAGGCACGAAAGTGTTTGAACGCGGGCAGTTTAGAAGTAAGAGGATATATTGGAGAGTTTTCCTGATGGGAGATGAGCGAGCCCATGGTCGTGTGCTGGGGGAAGTTACCTGTTTGAGCCCTTCTGTGAAGTTGTCGAGCAAGTCGAGGACGCCGTCGTAGTCGACGACCTGGTCTGCATCTACCGAGTCATTGCAACCGCATGCACGCAAGATACAGTTGATCAGTTCTGCCTGAGCTACTCCAGCGCTTCGGGAGAGCGAATGGAGAAAGTCTTCTGCGGTAGACTGAAGCGCGGCGGAAGGGTTCAGCATGGTGTCTGCAAGGTACATTGAGATGTCACAAACCGGGACGAGCGTGGAATAGACGTACTGAAGAGCGGGCTATCCGCATTAATCTTGGTATCCGAGGCAACCTTGGTGGCATCGAAATGACCATTTGCAGGCTTCACTTTGGTGCGCCTCGGCTTTGGCTTGGAAGGGATGGTAGTACGCGGTTTCTTAGCCGGAGGAAGTCCCTTTGGTTTGCGCGACGGGGCAACGCGCTTCTTTGACTTGGACGCGGTGAACCCTCGCTCATCGTCTTCGCGTTCTGGGTCCGTGTCGTCGTGTTCGTCGATGGTCTCGTCCCTGTCAGAGAGTTCGGTGAGTGGGTCCTCGTCCGTGTGCGGGGCTCTCTTGCGCTTATTCGGAGACTGGCTGGCTGTTCTGGGTGAGAGGAGAGCAGATAGGGAAGAAAAAATGAACGTACTGGAAGCGAAATGTTGGACTTGTTTTCTGTCGCGCTGAGAGCGACGGGGTGGTGGGGCGGATTGAGGCATGAGAGAGGGGAGATCCAACGAAGCGCGTCTCCCTTCTCAGTTCATCTACTTACATACACAACTCCACCTAGTCGATGATGCTCCGATTGTCCTCATTGCCCCGCTCGTCCTCCTCCATCAACGTCCGTCTCCTTTTCACCCCTGCTCCCTTTGTCTCACCCATCTGCAGGTTCGTTTCACCGCACCGGGCCATGCCAACCCGTACTTTCTCGATCGCACCCACATTATAGACCCCTCTCACCCCGCTGCCAAACTCACGTTCCGCAGGTTGCCCTCCTTCGTCTGCCCCCAGTTCACAATCCGCGCCTTTCCAAAAGCTATTCTCCAACAACCTAACGACTTTGTCCCCATCAACCCCCTCCTCGCCACCGGCCTTGCTCGCGCACGCGCGACCTCCCACAGCAAAGGGCGATCTCGGAAATGGTGGTCCCAGCTCGATGTCGCTGACACCCAGCAAATGCAGACGGAACCAAACACCCCAACCACAGGAAAGCAGTCAGCATGGACTGCCTCCCGCGAAAAAGAAGGTCACAGACGGCGGGGCGACGTTGACGCGATAAAAAGACATGTCAAGTTTGTCGCCACAAGGCAGCTTGCGGATGCCTACCTTTCCGCACTCGCAGAGCGTGGTAGACATAATGTCAGCCTACTGTTCCATGTGTCCAAGAAGGCGACGAGCAAATCATGCGTGATCCGTCGCAGACTTCGTTCCAAAATGACCACTGCAATTAGTCTTATCATTAGTCGTGACGCGGACGCCGTAGGCATGCCAGAGACTGACAAGCCGGCAAGTCCTCTTCACCTCATCTCATTCGTATTGTTACCTCTATCTCTACATAGCAACCAGCGACCTCATATCCTCCCCTGAACCTGACCGTCTCCCCCCTACAAGAGAACAAGCGCCTCGTCTTGCAAGGTTACTGCCTCTCCTGATCACCCCAGCTATCTGACACGTGTGGACAGATTGGACATACCTCGTTACGCCTAGCCTTGCCGTTTACAAAATGCCAATGCCTAACCTCGTCCAAGTTGTCCGAAAAGCTCTCGTTAGCCTGAGCCACCAATCGAACCGTCTAGAGTCCTCGTGGTCTGTCCAACTGAGAGGCAAGGCAAGCCCATCGGGGACACTGCTAGCCAATAGCCAGCTACTCCCGCTTCGTCGTCCTATTAAGGTTATCGGAACACGGATAGATCGCTCCAATGGTTCCCATTCCATTTCTCGAGTATCAACACCCACACAGGGCCCCGACTCCCCTTGTAAGCCAGCCAGACAGGAGAACCCACCCACTCGTTTGTTTTCCAGTCGTCCCATCATCTTGCCACGCGCATAGCTAGAGGATCAATAAATAAACAAGTCCATCACTTTTGGTTCGCCAGGCATATTTGAACCCGAGTCCTCTGGAGAGTAGCATACGTGGCCCGAGCTGACACGAAGACAGAGGTGACACTGGCAGTCAAGTGGTCATATCATGATACTTTTCGTGTCTTCGTGTCGGTGACCCTTTAGGCGACAGACCGACGTATCAGACGACTTTATGGCCCTTACTACAGCCTGCGTTTCGAAACCTATGACTTAGTCTGACGGTCCTCGCACGACCGACATCGCAAGTTAAACTTGCCCGCTTTCGCTTGCACTACCATGAAGCAATCAGCAGGAATGATAGCACTTTATTGTATGAGCCCGTCGACTCATGTCACTGCACTCTATCCTACACATATTGCCTGCTTTGCCCGTCTCACAAACTTGACCGTTCATACACCTGCTCAATCTCATTGATGAACGCCTTCGGATTCGGCTCACGTCCCAAAAAGTCCTGAAATGTGAAAACAAATCCAGCATTAGCCATGACAGAGATCCTTAACACCCACAACTACCCCTTTGCAACGCACCTTGAGCGAGTCCATTTCATCACAGCTCCCACCTACGAGAAGGATTTTGTCGCGGTATAATCTGCCTAGCACGGGATCCAACGGTGCCTTTTTGAACACCGTCGCATACATGTCTTGAGCAAACACGAGCGAGTAGGTGTACCTACGTCACGTCGAAGAATAAGTAGAATAACAATCGATCAGTGTCGGCCAACGAAATAGCTCACCCATAATAACCAGCATCGTATCCACCGACAATGTGCCCAAAAGTGCCCTGTCCAGGTTTATATGCGCCTCCTTTCACGAGTGAGATCTGCTCCCTCAGTTCGTTCCAGAGCTTCGTATAATTCGTGTTCACGTCCAAGCTGTTGTTGTGTACCAACAAATCAAAGTTGGCGAAAAATAGTTGGCGGAGGTAGAACAACCCCACGTTGACGTAGCGACTTTGCACGGTGGAAATTCAGAACACGTACGTGCGCGGAATAGGTGGTACCAACTCCAGCTTACCTTTTAATAATCTTGGTGATCAAGTCATCTGACAGTGGCTCTTGCGTCTTGTAGTGCCCCGACATCTTCTTTAGCACTTCGGGCTCCCAGCACCTAGGGATACGACAACGACTCCTCGCTCAATCACAACGTCCCAATGAACCCAGCACAAATAAGCGATAGCAACTGACCAGTTCTCAAGCATCTGTGACGGCGCCTCCACGAAATCGCGCGCAACGGCCGTTCCGTGGAACCGTCCATATCTCGTCCGACTGAGTAAACCATGGAAGACGTGACCCATCTCATGGAAGAACGTCGTGACGTCGTCGTGTCGCATGAGCGCCGGTCGCTCCGGTGTCGGCTTCGCGAGATTCGCAACCATGGCCGTCAACGGGTAGTGCCTTTTCCCGTTGGAAAGCTCATAACCTGGTAAAAGACCCCATACGGCGGCATGCGAATATTTGGCATCTGAAATAACATGAATGTGTTGAGCAATACGAGAGGGTATTGACGACTCCATACCACGGGGGAAGAGATCGAGGTAACAATATCCGACGAAACCCGATTCATCCTTTGTATCCTTTTCCCAAACCGCAAACTGTTGAACCTCTGCACGGCACGTCAACCAGGTCGCTCATCCGAGGGAGACGCAACGCATCACAAAACGACATACCGGGGTGCCATACATCCCGCGCATCGCCTTTCACCTCTATAAATCTGACTCCAAGTAGGTTTTGGTATATGTCGAGGATAGCAGGGACAACGACAGAAACTGGGAAATACTCCTTGACAAGCGAATCATTGAGATCTAGGTTGCGCTCCACATAGAGGCGATCATAATATCTGTCAGGGTGCAATCAGACAGAGATGGAAGAACAGATCTAAGGGGTGAACCTGTAGTCCCATATGTAAAAGTTGTCGTCGATTGGTAAGTTGCGCCTGATATGCTCCTCCTTTTTAAGAGCAAGGAGCGTAGTACGTTCTTGATTCCCAAGAGGGTCGAGATGTCTCTGGAGTTCGTCCAAAAACTATACAATGGATGAGATACATATATACAAAGACTAATAAAATCGGTGCGACAGACCTGCTTCGCATTGGCCGCGCTCTTGACCATCTTCACTTCCGTAATATAATCCGCCCAAGATTCGTACCGCAAGATTTCAGCAATCTGCCTGCGTAGGCGGAGGGCAGCATTCAGGTAATCGACATTGTTTGCCAGTCTATCGTCATAGGCCTCTTGAGCCGCTTGGCGTGTTTTCGGATCGTTGGCGTATTTAAACTTCCAACCATTAGCGACTCAGGATTAGACCACACGTATTGATCAGAGCTTACGATCGGAAAGATGTCCGGTGTCTTAAACGTCACTTCGTACCATACCTTGTCACCTTCCGATCGTTGGATATACCCTGAGATTACGTCCTCTGGTACTCCATCGAGTTCTTCGCGCGTAAAGGTGATCCGACCCTGTGCAGATACATTTAGACTGATCGACATAGACGAGCAAAGCGTAAGCGTGAAAAATCGCACTCACGTTTTCCTCATTGAAGTTTTGCTACGAGATCCACGTATCGAATCAGCGCCGTGTCCCCACGTAACACAAAATGTCACCGTCAACAACCCACCGTGAACTTCAAGCACGCGTCCGAGAGTTCATCCCTGAGACTCTTCAGCCTCTCCCTATCCTCCTTCCGCTCGAGCGCCAACCCAGCACGCTTCCCATCGAGCAGCATCTTGTCGACAAGTCGCTTCTGCTCGGCACTCAGCTTGTCCCAGGCACCGGTCTTGCGGAGGTTGGCCGCGGCTGCTGCTTTAGCCTTGTACAGATCCTCACGCATCGATTCTTGGTTTGCAAACTTGCGTGTGCGCTCTTCGGATTTAGTGGAAGCATCCCGGAGAGCCTTGTTCGTCGAGACGTTTTGGTAGAACCCAAGTGGCTCCAGCGTGATGTCGAATTCGGCCTCTGCGTTGGCGAGTGCGAGCTGTCAACACGAATATCATGAATCGTGCGTGAGACGAGGAAGAAAGATCGAGCTCACAAACACCTGGAGAAAATGTGCGCGTCAGGCGATCAGCGGACGATGGGGGAGATGGGGTCTCACGTTGTCGAAATCAAGTTTGTCCTCCGGCAGCAGAACGATCTCATCACTAACTCGTTTATTCTTGGCGAGTGCCTCGGTCGTCAGCTGCTCGATGTCCTCGACGGTGTGTTGCCAACTCGGCGGGAGCTGCGGGGGAGTTAAGGATGTCATGGAGGTAGTATCCACGGGGAACTTCAAGTCGAAATGGATGTCAGAGGTTGGCAAGGCGTGTCTTGTCGTCGGGGCGGTGGTGAGGTGTCGGAGTCGTATCTGGCTCTGTCTGTTGCTACGCCAGGTGTGAGATGGGGGACTATTAATCCGATTGAGTATGGGACGACCAGGCGCGACTGCCCCGATATAGCTGCGACTGAGCGCTCGTCCAACTTGACCACGAAGAGCGTGCATGTCGTCGCAGGGCTCGATGGTCGGCCAACAACATTCATGGCGAAAATTTGACCAGCGGTGCGCGTAAAAACCCGAAGATGTTTGGACATACACACGGAACAGTACAGCATCTCTTCCTCAGCCCCCCTCGACCTTCCGAATCATCCGTCTGTCGCGCTCGCCAACGACTACGATGATCCCTTCGTTCTCAAGCGCCTTGATGACCTCGGCAAACTCGACTGCATCCACCTGAATGCTACTCTGCTCCCCCAACCGCCTCATCGCGTCTCCCCACCGAATTCCCCTACTCTTCGCCCCACCAGCACCGTCTAGCATAGTCAGCAGCTCTCTCCGCATATCGTCACGCAGCCTTCTCTGTCCAACCCCGGTTCCTGTGTTGAGTAGACCCATATCGATCTTGCCCGTCCGCGGGTCCATCGCACTCGTCCGAATTGCTTCACGCATCAGCCGACAGGCTTCCTGGACATCTTGCAACGAAACATGCGCAGCGAAGCGCATGCGAGCATGTGCTTCAGAGAGGCGAATCATACTTTCCAGCTGACGCGTGGTCGCGGTTATGCGTTTCTCAGCCGCACGAGGCTCATTGGATCCAATGGCGCGAAGGGAGACATAGGATGCGACGAGCTCATCACTGGCTTCCGAGCTGAGGATAGGATGGATATGTGTTCGAGCATACTCGATGTATGCCGAGAGTTGTTCTAGAGGCTGTGTCATACTGTAAATTCACGGATATGCTGACAGTTCAAGATAGAACCGACCAGGATATCATTCCCTCCAGTATCCGGAGCATCTTCAAGGTATAGTCCAACGAGATGCTGAGCCAGTTTCCGGTCCAATGTTTCATCAACATGGTCCAGGACGAGGTAGAGGAGATCAAATCGTGATATAAGAGTGGGGGGAAGGTCGATGTTTCGAGTGACAGGCAAGTTGATATTGTATTTCGACTCAACTGGATTGGCTGCAGCAAGAATGGAGGTTCGAGCATTCAAAGTAGTAATAATGCCAGCTTTCGCTATAGAAACAGTTTGTTGTTCCTGGTTATTCCATCAGCCGAGTTCACTGAGCGCGAATCCACTGACTGACCATAACTTCATGGAGGACACTGCGAGTCGCATCCGACATCTTATCAAACTCGTCAATACAGCAGACACCTCCATCACTCAAAACGAGAGCACCACTGCATATACCATTAGCTGCGATGAAGGGGGTACGTCAGTGCAAGCTTGCCTCTCTAGAACCAGCTGTTTCGAGTCCGGATCTCGGGTAACATAAGCAGTGAGGCCAACGGCTGATGAACCTTTGCCGGATGTATACACTCCTCGAGGAGCAATTTTGTGCACATACTTTGAGAGATTTCAGCTTCCTGGATGGAAAAAGCGAGGGCGGAAGATCACCTGCAGGATCTGGGACTTACTGGTACCGGGATCACCTACGAGCAAGACATTGATGTCTCCACGATATCTTGGTCCTCCACCCCCACCACCTCTCGC
>JBBPJW010000093.1:0-62359 GCA_038088935.1 Pulveroboletus aff. viridisquamosus
CTTTGATCTTATCTTATCTTATATCTTATTATGCCATGAGGTTAGATCTAGCCTGGTCTAGCCTTTGTATCACATGTAGCATAGCCTTTTACCTTATTGTGGCCTAGACTTTCTCTGATGTCATGTGAAATGGGATTACTGCCCATTGCTTCTGATACTCGTGTCTTCCTTGGTGGACACTCCTAAACTATCCTTGATAACTGCTAGGGCTTTTGTGCTAGTGGCCCCTAACTAGGCAATGTAGAGAATGGATGAGATCCCGGGCCCTTGTGTAAACCCTAGCCAGCAGTGCTGAGTAATCAGACTGTATAACCAGCTGAGAGGTCAAAAGAGCAAGACTGAGGAAACCTCAGCTTGCACCCCCTGCCTTATATATTGTCAGGTCTGGTGCACTGACCATGTACAAAGGGTCTACCCTAATTAGTGCTATCTGTGGTCACCAATAGCTAAAGTAGCTCTTGCCTCTAAATAGATATGTGAGAGGGAAACATGGGGTGGTAATAAGGAGTAAGGCAGTGACCTCATGGATCAAGGGATAGGAATGGAAGAGAAGCCACACCATGAGGATGTGGGAGAATGGAAGATAGCACAGGAATAGATCTATGAATGCAGCAAGGCTGCCTGGAGGCCAGAGAGATTCCATCTGGATCTCTGCCACAGATCAGATCCTAATCTAGATCATGAGATCAGATGTCATTGGAAGATCTGAATCTCATCTGAGATCTGCCACATCATGTGACCAATACCTTTGTGCAAAGGAATACTCTGAATAAAGGACTTAGCCTTAGCCTAGGGTTTGCCTTATCAGGCAACTCGTTCGCACGATCATGTGCTACTGATCACATGACCAGCGCATCTCGTGCTCTACAGTTCCCATGGTCACGTGAGACCGTCATGTTAGGCTTGAGCCGTAACATCATGGCCTAGCCCTCTGATATCATATCTTACCTTTGCCCTGCTTTCTTTTACTAATTACTCCCTATTTGCCATTGGTTTCTATTTAGTCTCCCTTTGCCCTATTTTCTTATTTAGTATTGTTCTCTGAACACCAGCTATCTCATATATTTCTCATGGCCTGGTCCATGCACACTTTGTAGCAATATATAAAGGGGCAAGGGCATAGACTGGTTTTCCAGTCTAGAGAACTTGTTTACCTTGTTTTCTAGTGCCTCCTCTAGGCTGCCATTCTTTTGTCCCCCCAGTTTTGGGCACCCCCAAGGTGGTTTCCTCTTGCTGTTGATCTAGATCCATAACAAAAAGGGTTATAAAAGTAGAAGTAAAGCAAACAGGAAATATAGTAAAAGGAAAATCATAATACTAGAGTAGTTTTACTGGAAAGTGCTGAATATAAAAACCAAGCATAAGCTTGTTATGACTCTGGTAGACCAGAGGCTACACCTAGACTATGCTAACAGAGGAGAAACACAAAAAGGAAAAACTCTTGAGGAGGCTCTGTAAAGGAGCAACCAAGGAGGGAAAGATGATGAGAAGGACTCGAAAGAGACTTGTGCCCAAGCAACTATGGGGCCTGATCTATAAGGGCTGGTATACCAAAGAAGTGCAACTGATGCAAATACTAGAAATGATTAAGCCTAAGGCTTAACCACCAGTACCTGCCCTTTATATATTGCTAAGGGAAGTGCACGGACCATGTAACTACCAGCCTACCCTATAGTACTGCAATCTAGTAACCAATGGCAGTATAGGAGCACTCATGTAAGAAGAGAGGAAACAGCATGGAGCAGGAATTGAGGATAAGGCAGTGGTCTCACAGTAAAGGTATGTAGAATGGAAGAGAGAAGGTGTGAATCACATGAGGATGGAGATCTCTGCCACAGATGAGATCCATCTCTAGATCTGTCAGATCCATGGAGATAGATGGAATCAGAGATCAGGAAGATCCTGGGCAGATCCAGGGGAGATCTCTAGATTGATCATGTGACCACTAACCTTAGAGGTACTTGTAAAGTATTGCTCAGTCCTAGCGTAGGGTTAATCCCAATAAGGAGTAGGATTCCCATGATCACATGCAGTGAAAGTGGTAGTTGCATGGATTTGCAACAAAGCTAAGTTGGAATTGGATCTGAATTATAGAATATAACAGAGCATCAAGCCTAGTTTAATAAGAAAAGATCCTTAAGATTCCTTTAAAAATATCATTAAGGCTCAGAGGTACTCCAGAGTAATCTGAAGGGTTAGAGGGTGAGCTGGGAAGCTCAGTCAAAGTAAGGACAAAGTCAAGATGGTGATGTTTTTATTAATATTTGAACTAAGGTACTACATACAGAGATACAGTACTTATAACTTCAGAGTAACAAAATGTCTAAGAAAGAAGAGAAGATGAGACTAAAGTTATCTCAGAAGTAAGGGCAGATATCAATGCATCTTGGAGATAAGTAAAGATGTTAGAGATGACAGTATCAAGTCATGTCAAACTGAAAATGAAAAATGGCAGGAAAAGGCAAGAAAAAACAAGGAACAGGAACAGGAAATGAAAGCAGAACAAAGTGCGGAATTGTGATGAAATAAACTGGAAAAGATAAAGTATAAACTAAGAATGTACTAAATAACTAAGAATAGAAACAGATTCAAGTTGAAGTTAAATCAAAAAGGGAACAGAGGGTCAGAGGGACTTGTATTAATAATTGGAAGAGAGAAGTGCAAGTGTAACTGGGATGGAATGGAAAGATATCAAAGAACTGGAGCTACATGAAGGAGAACTAGAGAACTAGAGTAGCTTGCTGGTAAGCACTAGGGTATGAGTACCAAGCATAAGCTGGGATGGAATCAGATCTAAAGTCTGGAATATAACATGCTTGCATATTGGTCCAAGGATCAAAGGACTTGGTTATGATTTAATGAAATAGCAACCATACCATACATCTGGGTATCACCTGATATCTAGGTCAAATAAGACTTAAATGAAATAGTTGAGTGAACAATTACATTCCACAAAGTAGTCTATCAATGTTCCATTTCCACTAGGTACTATGAATGACTATTCCTCTATTGCTTCTAATCTTTTTCAGCAGCTTCAGAAAGGATCACTGACTTTTGAAACCCCTGCCATTACAATCAGGAAATAGAAGCAATGTACCGGAGTACCGCCACAAGGGCCAGATTATGGTAAGAGTGGGGCTGCTAAGAGATATCTAGGGGGTCCGAAACAATCTTTTATCCTCCCGTCTCCCCTGTGTCGAGTATAAGAGCGTAATATAAACGTGGCGTGTGCAAGGTTAGATACTATCGTCTCGACTGACCCGACCCACCCCTCCCCCTCGCTGCGCGCCTTCTTTCTCTCTCCTCTTCCCGTGCTCTTGCACTCCTTTGTCTCGGGTCAATGACTTCATAGTCCCGCTCAGCCTTTCTTGTTTCTTCTCCATCATCCTTCGGAAAATGGAGAGCATGATTCATAAATCCCCGATCATCATCCACTTCCATACCGCCATCTCCTTGGAGCAGTGCTTCTTCACCTCCACCCCCAAGTTCCTCATCCCCTCCATCTACGCCCCGTTTAGACGTTGATGAAGCTTGCAGCATACCTCTGAACTTGTTCATCGCTGCAAGTACATCCCCCTCGTCTTTCCGTCCCTTTCCCTTCTTGTGTAGTCCACGACCCTTGGAATACTTGGCAAGCTCTTCCGCCAGGTACGATCTCTGCGGCTTCACCTTCTTCCTCTCGATCTCTTCGTCGCTGTCCTCACCGCCCCCTTCACGTCGTCGAGTGAGCTTACGTATCTCAGCTTCCATCTTTTCAATTTCGGAGTGACGTGTGCCGCTACGAACGATGAGAGGTGGGTCAGCGCCAAAAAAAGTTTAACTTGGCATGCTATGTTACCTAGCCGATACCTGGTCCTGCGCATGCTTTTCCCCAGATTTGAAAGCACTCGTATCTTTGTTCTGCGCTTCCCTGTCTTTCTGCATGTGCTTTGATCCATTAACGTCTTAGTTCGTCTTTATGTTCGCGTGTATTGTGGTTGGAGCATACCTTCGACGTTGGCACAGAGGTACCTTCGGTACTAAGCATCTGTTCCACCGGCTCCACATCTTTGGGGCGCAAGAGATTAGGCATCGGCATTGACAACGCCCGCGGGTCGTCGACCACTGTGAATTCAAGCGGGAAATAAGATGGTTCATTGCCGAGGAACCATAGTACTCACAATCAGGTCGTGCCATGTCCTTCTTTGGTAGGACAGATTGCTCATCGTCAACCTCTATTCCATCATCGTCCCCAAAGCTCAGTAGTTTCACGTTCCTGGAAGTAAACTCCGTGGATCACTTGACGGATATGGCCGCAAAAAGAGTATCTTACTGACCTCCTGACAGTTCTGCGTTGCTCTGCTTCCTCTCGTTCACGCTGTGCAGCCTCGCGAGCGCGCTGCTGAGCACGCTTTTCAGCGGCTGTGATGCGTGGTACTATATCAGTGAAAGGATTATCGATGACAGAAATAGATTTGATTTTTGGTGGGCTAGGTGGGGTCAGGTTGGACCGCCAATAAAAGAGTAAAACAGAGAACGAGTAAAGTAACGCACTACAATGGTCTTTCGTTCTGATCGAGCTCTAACACGGATGTCTGCTCGGATGTTTTCAACACAGCAACACAAACACGAACACCTACCCGACTCTCCGATCTTCAAGACATCTTAGTAGTAATAAATTAATGGTCGAACCTATGGACAAGAAGGCCCGAGAACGTACTGTACAGTGTATCACCCACAACCTTACCAAATAGTGTATGCTTGCCGTGCAGCTCGTCTGCCCGATCTTGTGCCCCGACCGTACTCGTCAGTACCATATAATCCGGGATAAAAAGCAGATACGGTTGCAAAAAGCATACCTAGCGTGATGAAGAACTGTGAATCATTTGAATTCTTAGTCCCACTGTTCGCCATTGCCACGAGTCCACGATGGGTAAACCGTAACCGGGGGTGGATTTCATCTTCGAAAGGTTCTGAGAGGACGGTGCAATCATGTGGGTATGTGCAGAGGTACCCATTTGAGAACGACCGCGTACCACCGTAAAATGACTCTCCACCAGCACCACTACCGGTTCTGTCTCCAGTTTGGACAAGGAAACCAGGAACGATCCTGTGTTGCAGGACAAGGAGTGCATGATTAGCGGGTGTACTAGATAATCCATCTTCGTACCTGTGAAAAATGACACCGTCATAGTATCCTACCAGTGGAGCGAGATCAGCCGCAGGTTATGGAGCGCGCCGCTGTACAAGCCTTCGAGAGCGAGTGCTATGAAATTTCGGCACGCTTTCGGTGTCTCCTTGGGGCGCACATCTGATTTGAGCGCGCAGCCCTCTTACAGAGATCCTCGTGCATACCTTTGACCATAATTCGACGTCGATCTCGCCAGCAGTAGTGTTGAGAACGACGCGTCCATGAGTTGGTAGAACCATTTCAAGTGAGTGTTAAAATAGTGTTCCAAGGCAAAGCCGGTCATACAATTACCTGTGGTTAGGGTTTGTTTGATAATACGTGCACCATATTTACACAACTAACTACGTATCTCCACAACTCCATCAGTAACGACAGAAGGCGATGTCTTCCTCATTCAAGACGGAGCACCTTCAGTCACTGCGTATGCGTGCTGCTGTACTCCTGTCCCGGGTCCAACATTCATCTCTGAGAACCGATGTTGTAACGCTCCGGCTCCATACTCGTGCCCTTGCCCATAAGCTGGCGATAAAACAGGATCATTCCCACTGCCCGGTCCTCCCCCGTACGAAGTCCCGAGGCTCTGTAAAGACTGTACGGCAAGTTGGGCAGAGGAATGGCTGTACGGAGCTCCCGGCCCAGTCTGCGCTGGCGGTAACTGTGTACTAGGGGAATCGGCTTGGTACCCGTATGGCCCTTGAGGTCGTGGCATGGTAGAAGTGGGTGGAAAATGGGGCGATTGGCCGGAACTTTCTGGTTGTGGTGTCACTTGCGGTTGAGAAGTAGTTTGCGGTGGTGAGACCGACTGCCCTTCGGGTTGGGCGCCTTTTTCCGGATGGAGGGGACCCGGCGGCGAGGCATCTGGAGGGATATCTGTCACCCCAGGCACGGAGAAGAAGTAAACGGCGCCAGCGGGGTCTTTTCCCCCTTGCGCGTAGTATTGCGCCCACGCTTGAACGTTTGGATCCGTGTACGTGGTTTGTGGATCGTACATGTATGGTGGGCCGGACTGCTCTGGTCTGAATTGACTTTGTTCGTGAGGCTGGGCCACCTGCGTAACTTCGACTGCCGGAGTATGATATTGCTGTTGCTGCTGCTGCTGCTGCTGCTGGTGAACTTGAAGCTGTGGCTGAAGCTGCGTTTGAGACTGGGGCTGAGGTTGTGACTTGGGCTGAGGTTGAGGTTGTGGCTGGAGGTACGGTGATCGTGTGATCTGTGGGACGGATCCACCGTATGATTGAGTAGTGCCAGGTGCGTATCCTTGTCCATATCCAGGATCGGCGTGCTGCTGGGGGAACGGATTCTCGGGGTAACCAGTTGGAGGAACATAACCGTACGGAGACTGCTGGTGAGGAGGTTGCTGGTCAAAACCAGGTGTAGCAGCAGGGTAACCATATGGGGGCTGAGGACCATACTCCTGGTGGACATATGGTACCCGTCCATGGCCATAGTCTGGACGAGCAACCTCGTACACTGTTTCAACATAAGCAGAAGTCGTAGACTGGACGACTAAGACTAGTGTACGTACTCCCAGCATGTCTTGCAATGCTATCTTCCATCATCCTATCGAATATCACCCGTGCCTTGACGAAGCTTTCATTCATTGACACGAGATCCGCTGAATGAAATTTTCATGATGTGTCGCACGAGAGATGATTTGGGATTCGCACCTCGCTTCTGGCTATATTTGTCGATAAGTTTGACGATCTTTGGCCGTAGAGACATACAAGAACGGTATAATTCCTGCCAGGATAGCTCAGATCGCAATGCATGAGGAGTTCCAAGACTCTCGAACCTGAATTTCTTCGTTGTCCGCAAGATTTTCTCCGGATGTATCTATGGCACGAAGCATGGTCAATAGTCGATCGACATTCGCAGCCTGTGCAAATACGGCTGCTTCTTGCTCTGCCTCTCTCGCAATTTCGGTGGCCGTTGGCTCCGGTAACGGCTCCTGTAAGGTTCAGTGGTACGAGAAGTAATCACTGAGCAAAGAATGCACAAACCACATAGTTGACGGGAAATATCCCCGTCCTCCCCCTCAACTGGCCGCGCCACCAATCCTTGTAGCCGCGATCAACGACCTTAATGATGTCACCCTTTTCAAATGGAAGTTCACCCGGCTCAGTAGGCTCAAAAGTATGTAAAGCCTTGACACGGGTGACTACGGGGAGGGGTGCAGGCGCAGCGACGGATTGCAATGGCAATGATGATGCAGACGATGCTGCAGCCCTCTGCGTACTTGGTGCAGGCACGTAGCCTGATGCATGATTCGGCCCTGTAGCGTTGCTGGTGCTGGGTCCTGAGCCGGAACCTGATTCACCTGCACTACTTGACTGCGCCGGATATTCAGTATACCCGACTCTACCACCCCTATCATGCATGGACATCTCCAGGACGCGTTGAAGCTCTTCTTCCTCCCTCCGCCGTACTTCATTGTCGACGGCAGGCGGAGCAGGCTCGTCTAGGGGCTGAAATTTAAAGTCTTCAGGCATGGTTGAGTAATTTACGGGAAGCATAGGAAGGAGATCCTACTCTTGGCTTTCAAACTGTCATAACACTCTTCCATAACACCGAGCGAAGAATCGTTTTCAAACTCGGCTGTCCACACGGCGACCAGGTTTAAAGCTCTCTTGCGAACTTTTTCATGGGTAGTCTTGGGTGAACGTACCATAAGTACATATTTCCTATGGTCAAATCCAAAAATTCGCACCCGGTCGGTTATGAGCTTCTCGAGAACCTGAGTGAACGCCCGTGAAGCCAACTCGCGGTGAAGACCGATCCCACAGTTCTTGGAGAGAGATTCTGCGAGGGAAAGTGAATAGAGCTGGACATTTGGACTACGGTGTGCGAGGCGTCTGATGATGGCGGCAATGACATTGCGAGCGCTGCAGGAACGGAGTGTTAGGGCGATGGGTTAGATTGGGGGGAGATGCAAGTACCCTGGTTCACCCTCTTCCTGTACTTTATCACAAACGTTGAGAATGACCTCCCAGTTCTCACTAGTCAAGTTCTCGTCCGTAGCCTTGACTGTATACGTGGTGAAGGGCAAATTGCGCACTCAGCTGCACAGCTCATTGTAAGTGGGATGACATCGCACCAACTATATCATCGTAAAAGTTTGTCTGTCCAGTTCTGAACATCGCGAACGTTGTTCAAACCACCTTCGAGCTCGTTGCTGTAGTCGTTGACAGTGCTGACGGGTCTTTCGTAGTAGTAGCTGCGAGAGGCAGTGTCGATATCCAGAGGTGCTGTGATAGGCGCGTGAGCGTGACCACCACTCTCGCAAACAAGGTCCTCCAGCACTTTTCCTCTTGTTTCCCTCTAAACATCATGGCCAAGGGTACATTATACTCAATAATAGAGTACCTGCGTCTTGCTAACGCAAGAGTACCCAGTTCCACGAAATTTTCGCCTGCTCGAAGAACTTGAGAAGGGCGAGAAAGGTATTGGCGATGGCTCCTGCTCGTATGGCTTGGAGGATAGCGAAGATATCATGATGAGCAATTGGAATGGGACCATCATTGGCCCCGGCCATGTGAGTTTTCGACCTAGTGTACCCCCGATCTGCGACATCACAAGCTAATCTCACTGCAGACTGTGCATGAGAACCGCATCTACAGCCTGAAGATTCACTGTGGCGACTCATACCCAGAAAAACCACCCACCGTGCAGTTCTTGTCCCGTGTTAATCTTCCTTTCGTCAATCAGACAGACGGCAAAGTCGATCCCGCCAAACTCGGAGTCCTGGCCCAGTGGGGAAGAGACAGCAGCATAGAAACTATCTTGGTCGGTATCAGGAGGTAAATCGTTCTCCTATCCTTTACTTCAGATGTCTAATTTTCTCGTGTTAGGGAGATGGGGTCTTTCAATAACAGAAAACTACCCCAACCGCCCGAAGGCAGCACGTTTTAAAGCAATTCACTAGTATTAGGTATAAACGCATCGAAAGAGGAACCCTAATTGGAAGAGAAATAACAAGCCGCAATCAGGACATCTGCTCATAAGATGGGTCCCTACCATTAATCCCGCAATCCATTTTTTTTTTTTTTACGAGTGAATTCCCACTCGTTTTGCACAGAGCTTGAAATTATTATGCGGGTACTCCCCTGCAGTCTGGAATCACCTAACCATCCTTTTAATGGACTGCCGGGTAGGTTGGAGGATGCACTATTGGTTCAACCTTGGACACCAAAGTGCCGTGACACCCATTCTACTCCATGACCCTCTAGGATGCAGTGAAGTAGTAACCGCTTGGTATCAGCGTTAACCGGCGCTACATAATACTGGTCACTTTATGAGGCCCCATGCCATTGTTCGCTGCTTTGGGGCCTCAGCAGCCCCTGGAAAGTTCGAATGAACGCAAAGTACGACTCGTTCTATTGGCAGCACGGACTTAGTGATCGCTCGACAGACATGATGCTTCCGGTACATTCATCGATGGATACAGAAAAAAACGCGGATAGAGCACGGTTCGCCGACCGTTTCATGAAACAGATGTCCGTTTTCATAGTGCACACGGGCCGCCTTCTTCATCGACGACGTTAGCCGTGTTTTCAAGATCTTGACGGGGTCTCTGTAGAATTCCAAGACCCTTACCCTCCTCGCCTTGAGCACATCACAATTGAATTGATTGGTGATGATGTTGACGCCTTGCTGCCCAGGACACTTCGAATCTGTCCGTCGATTCCACCAATGCGCCTTCCCTTTGGTGATCATTCCTGCAGGGATTTAAGAGGATTTGAATCCAAACATTTCCTTCTGCCTTTTTCCTCGCTCTGGACTCGGATCTGAATTCAGTGACTTTGTGAGTTCCTTCGTCGTTCTCCAGTAACATACGCCTGTTTATACGAAGAAGAGTAAGGTCGACACGCGTACCTACTTGGATACGTCCTTGAGTGGGAGTGAATAGACAAGTGCTTCAACAGTTTCATCGTGGTTTCATATATGTACGCAGTGGTGCAGCTCAAGTTTATGTGACTGACGAGGAAGTCGATGTCCCTAGGTCTGTAGCGGTTCCAGTATACGGAACAGACGTTATTGTTGTCCCAGTCTCAGTCTTCGTGAGCATCTAGACCATCATGGCGAGGCTATGAGGATTTGTATTGATGCTGCGAAGTGAACGATCTGTGGTGTGCACCTACTCGCGTGCGTGATTCACTGTACTATTATCTGCTGTGTATTTCCCTGATTCACCGGGATCAATGAATGCGCCATGCAGGATATGTATACCGACTCGACCAAGCACTGGTTGGAAATCGACTCCATGTCAGAGGAATGTTCCACACTCGATCAGGAATAGCAACTAGCGCATCTACAGTCCGAGTGCGAATGTGAACGTCAGCATGGCTGTCAATTTAAAACCTCTCAGAGCTCAGCACTAAGTCCAGCTACTCGCTAGTGTGCAGTGCACCCTGAATTGACGCATCAAAAAGAACATGAAGTAGCAGACAGAGCGAATCGACAAGTACACGAGCTCGTTGACAGTGCTCGCCAACTTTCAATGAAAGTAATACTGATGGATCCATAAAGGTCTTGAAGGGAACCCCCCCCCCTTCCTATGTTCTCATTGGACTTTGAAACCTTTCGTCGGCAGCTTCAGAGGGACTGCGTCATCTATCCACCTGATCGTCTAGCAATTTCTCTACCTTTTTCTCCCGAACAGTCATTCTACAGTCCTGTAATTTTGATCGACACGGATAGCAGCTAACATGGTGGGCGCCACTAGCTTGCAAATATTTGCCTTGTTAACTCAGCCCCATGGAGGGGTAGGTAACTTCCATCCTTTCTACTCCAGAGGGCAGAGTGATGGTCATGAGGAATCGTGCTGTCCCATGATTTAGACGCCAAAAGGTGTATAAAATACTTGTATTATTGTCATGTCATGTCATGTAATTATGTAGCAGCATACTAGTCAAATACTTTTAGTTCCATCTAGCAGGTCAGCAGGTTTTACAGCAGTGATAGGCTCAAGTGA
The DNA here is from genome assembly GCA_038088935.1 of Pulveroboletus aff. viridisquamosus. Classification (NCBI taxonomy): domain Eukaryota; kingdom Fungi; phylum Basidiomycota; class Agaricomycetes; order Boletales; family Boletaceae; genus Pulveroboletus; species Pulveroboletus aff. viridisquamosus. Next base: position 11,142 of record JBBPJW010000093.1, read on the forward strand.
CTGGGATGAGTGTGTTTCGTGGAACATATATTTTAGGTTCCTCAGCTCACAAGCAGCAGCTACCATCTCTCTCGGTCTGATAGGTCCTCCGATGCTGGTACAGAGATTCATTACAGAAAAAAAAAAGAATCTGTAATTCGGAAGGATCGCTTTTCCGGTACATGGTCGATAGGAATCTGACGTGCGATGCACAATATCCCCCAGCAACAGACTTTGTGCTCCTTATCTCCGACATGGTCCACATGCACAAGATTCAAATGTACATTGGTACACTCCCAATACCATCCGCGAGTACAATTTCATCCACCCCTGGGTATTCTGGGTGACTGACCCATCTCACGTCACTTCAAACGAGATTATAGGATGTAGGACACAAGTGGGGGAGTCAATTGATGCAGCAGCCAGGACAAGCTGACGTGTTAGATTGGTGAGAGATGGTAGGGTTCCCCTGGAAAATTGATTTCTGAGTAGTGCCCTATTGCGTGACGGAGGTGGTGGAGAGTCCCCCAAAATCCAGTAAGCATTTCATCTTCGGTCACTGACAAGTAGAGGGCAGGTTGCCCAAAACTCAATACCCCAGGAGAGCGCTTCTGTGCAGCAAGCGAAGCTGAAGGGCTTAAAAATTGTGTTTCGGTCTGATTCAGCAGACAAGGGACTTGTACAAACAAGCTTAGCCCCACATACCCTGCACACGCTCAGGACCCGGGGTTGGTTATAGCGAGTCAGTCAGCCAGTCAAGCGTCCAAACGTGACTGCGATGATAATCGTAGTCAATCAACATTTCAGTGGAAACTCCCAACCAAGACACAGCAGTCATGTCTTTGAGCTGCTGTTCCGGCGGAGGTATTCAGAGACGATCCAGGGCATTTTTCCATTCGCTGTACAAGATATTTGGCATCACGTTGGGGCACTCCTGTGCGTTGGTCATCCTTCCGTTATCCCACAGACTAATGTCAGCTCATCTCTTCTGGGACACTCAGACTCCCCGACATGATGAGCGGGTCCTGTAAACATTCAAACATTGACTGGGGGGATCGTCCAACACTACTGTGTCGTTTCCCGTTGATCCAGACCCCCAATATGTTCATTTCCGTGGTTCGATTCGCGGAAGACAAAACAGTTGCCAAAACCTTGGATGTGGCATAGGATTTTGAAGCATAAACAGGCCGCAAATAAGAATGAGTTGAGTTGGATTAGCATCCCAGCTGTGCAGCCAGTGGCCAGCGAACGCTTCACTAACCCTTGCCAATCTCTGAGTAGCCCGGATTCGTAGACGTCTTGTCTTCCGGATATGGGTCCATACACGACTAGCTTCGTCGATATTATCAGCGCGCCTTCCTGTCGGCGGGTCTTTTGCGGGTCTTTCGCCGGAGTATGCCCTGGAAACAAGCCCTTTTCTTTAATCGTCTTCCTTACATCCTTGCTGACTTTGTCTTTTCTAGTCCTAGTTCCAGTGAACCGCAGAAAATCGCCCCGACCGTTGTATTTCGTGTCGAGTGGTGCTCTTTCTGCCACTCCCCGGGCTAAGCACGAGGCTCATACCATGTGACCACATCATCTTGGCCGGCGTGCCCCTCGCTAAAGGGGAGGTCTTCTCTGCCTCTGTGCCTCCGCCAATGGATTTGGCAGAGTGATCAACCACAACTGGTCTTCAAGGGGCATTGCAACCACCCCGGATGTACGCTTTCGCACCAACTGAGCTAATGGCTGCTAAGTTGTGATGGTATAAGCTGCTATCCACAAATTTTTACCCGATCCCAGGTTCTACCTCTCTCACTTGATTCGTGTTCATCCCGACACGAATACCCATCAGTGCATCATGAATTACTGCCCGTGATCCTCTTTCCTACCACACAACATTAGCGGTGTCGCGTTCATGCCAATGCCGACCCCATGTACCCCACTAAAGCGCAAGAGTGTCTGTACTGATAAGTCTGCATGGACCAAGAGAGGTGAAACATACACACCCAGAGCTCATGGCTGACAACTGGAATGATTAATGGACCAAGACTAGTTCTGGCCGGTCCTCATCCTAACAAAGCCAGCTTTTTTGCCTCGATCATTCTCGACAGTCCCAGGAACTGTCTCTGGAAGGGGTCAACCCTGTGGCATGCCGCGAGATGATGGATTTCGTATTGTAGGCATGCCTAGCAGACTGCGCAGGTCTCATGTTACGGAACCCGCATGTTGCGCAGTTCACCGGATATGACTGAGTTATTCACCGGTGGGCATCGCGACGAGGGTGTTAGGTGAGTTAGGATGACAGTACTGGTTCCTTGACTCATCGCACTCCCAGGGCGTCTCAGGTACAGGGCTGCACTATCGGCGATGGACCACCTCATTTGGCAGATCACTCAGCTGACGTTTCTTTCGTCTGAAATGACGAGCCTTGTCTCAAAGTTTGTTGCTCCAGCTCTTGTGCGCCGTCGTGGTTCCTGTGGCTTCAGATTTTCCCCCATCTCATCAGGTTTCCCTCGTCTTGGTTGCTGTACTCGGTCCGAAGCATCCCGTAGCGTTCCCGTCCGCTTAAGCTACGGGACACCACTCGATGATAAAGCAGTTTTCGCCATCGAGTTCGTCTGGCATGGTCTCGCGATGACTTTCGAAGGCTTTGACCATACCGCAGAACGACCTATTCCTGCCGAGTGACTGCCACACCTGATACAGCTCATCTCTCTTATTGGTGAGCACAAGCCACAGTGTGAAGGCGGCTCGTGCGGTATCAAAAGACGTATCATTATCTGGATCATTCTCAATTGTACAGCCATCTCAAACCTTCTACTAAGACATATCTCATGGGAGAAAAAGGCGCGAAGCAAGGAACGCAAACGATTGAAGGGTAACGTATGACACATCAAGATCATGTTTGTGCGTATGCAAGTACGTAGCAGGTAATCGGGGAAACATCGAATGACTGGCATTGCAATTGCAATAAACGCATCAATGTCGGAAAGAAGAAACAGTACTAGAGCCGATGACATAACGCAAAGCAGCGACGACTCACTAACCAGAAAGCAAGAGAGACCTCAGCGAGCACCATCCAGGTCTCATTGAATCTGCCTCTGCAAATACCTTGCGCGCGCGCGCTCCATTGATTCGCGAAGCTCAGGACTCTGCCATGCGCTCTCGTCTTCCTTGAAGCTCGACACGACTGGAGCCAACGCATCGGACTCATCCACCGGTTCTTGGGCGAACCGGCGGGGCGAACTCGGTACAGTGATGCCGCCACACGTAGATCGTCCAGGTGAAGGGTAAATCGACTCTGGCTCAAATTGGCACTTTCGTGGGGAAGTGCTGTTTGGAGGTGACATGGGGTACGAAGGGTAGGAAGGCGGGGGCGGACTATCACGGGGCCTGTGCACGCGACGAAGTGACCGGACGGAACCACGACAGGATGTGAGTGGGCCGGCAGTCGATGGAACGGATTGGTTGTCTCGTTCCTCTACCCAAGCGTCAGAGCCATCATCGACCTCGTCCTCTTTGGTATCGCTCATGACTACGATTTCGCGGCCAAGGGCTTTCTGACCCTCTTGAATGAGATGAGCAAGACGGTCACCCATCCAATCCATTTGGTCTAGCTCGCGATCAGGTTCGGGCACAACGTCATCCACGTGGCGGTGCACGTGGACATAGTCGAGCTCCGATTGAGAGGTGCATGTAGGGGACACACTACGGGGAGGGGTAATGGCTTGGGGTCTTGTGCGAGGCCTGCGGTGATGACGTCCAGTGGTGCGTCGTATAGACGATGGGGTTGGACGGGACTTGCGGACCTTGTGAGATGACGGGGCGTCAATCTGTTTGGGCTATACGGCGTGAGATGAAGTCAATGACGACAGAGAAGAGCCTACTGGATCAGAATCGTCAGGCACCCAGTCACCACGTTGATAAGGAGGCGGTGGAGGAAGTTGGTCAGGTTGTTTACCCCGGTCCCGCCAGCTAAGGCACCGTTAAGTGACTCAAGGACAGGCTAGGACAGCGTTGAGAACGCACAGTCGATATACAGTAAGACCAACGGCGGTGCCAATCAGGGCAGCGCTCAGCGCTGTGGATACAATTGAACCAGCGAGGGTACGGCGCCGCTTGGCGGGGGGTAGTTCTACATGGATAACAATGAGTAAGTTGCAAGTGAACAGCATGAACGAATGAAATCGAACGAGGGGTGTATGGGAAGAGAGTAAAAAAAAGTTCATATTTCGTTAAACATGGTGGCGACCGGCTGGCGCACACGTGAAGCGTCATGGGTAATTACATACGTGCGGGATGTGACGGGAGGGGGGAGGGAGGAGCGGGACATGGATGCAAGATGAAGAGAACATACCTGCGATCATTTCTTCGATCTCCTCTTCCGGCTCACAAAGGGACATATCCCTGTATTTTGCAGGGGTATCGAGATAGCCGACGGAGGATGTTGGGTAGGTGGCGGCGTGGCTTGGCTCTGGCTCGGACGGTATCCAGCCTCTCTTACGAGCGAGTGGTACGGGGGGAGAAAGGGAGTTCGTAGGATGAAATCTTGGGGGAGGGAGGGACGCAATCTGACGGGATATAGAACCGCCTTGGTTCCAGGATGGCGTCTGACTTGGGCTGGGCTCGGCCAAAAAGGGGTTGTACAAACCGGGAACGTTAAGCGTGAATGTGAACGGCAAATTCATGACTCTGTCGCGAAAGATCAAGACGAGGAGGAGAGAAAAGACAGGGCGTACGGGAGACTGTCGGTCGACCTTACAGCACCCAACTAGACTGCACCGTGGGAACCTGTTGCCTCATTCGTACTATCTCATGTGCTGCGTATATCACACCCAGACTTGCATTTGCACACGACGTCTGTCGTGCCCAAGCCTTCAATGTTCAATGTACAGCTAATATGCACAATTGATGCGGCTACGGCAGATCGCCTACCGCGCCGACACCGCATCGTCATCTAGACAAGGGTGAATGCGCCGCAAAAGCCCGGATGCCTACGGTCCTCGTCACCGGACACGTTGCTCGACAACCGCGGAACATCCCCTATGGCTTTCATTCCGTCTCTCCTGACAGTTTAAAGCGCCACGGCCAACTCACATACCTAGATTCCCCCTGAACCACGCCTAGATCTGTGCCTTGGGTCCGGTACAATACACGCAGCGTGTGCGTGCCTATCGACGAAGGCGTAGCCGGAACGCATTCTTGGATGTCCTAGAGTGCGCATCCAGATAACTCTCGTAGAACCCCACAATGAACTCCTCCGCCTTGAATCCGAATCGGTTGTACAGTAACTGGGGTGAAACAAGTAGACACGAGTCATTGTCATCCGTTGGGTGAAAGGAAAAACTCGTTAAACGACGCACCATCGCTGGATTATTAGCAGAAACATGGAGGGTAATGTCTCGATGAGGATGCAGCGCAATAAGATGGTACAGCATCGTCCTAGAACGGTGCTGTAGTCGGTGCCAGCCGGCTGGAACAAGGAAACAGAAAACATACGTCGCTATCTGCGCGTTCTCCCAACCAGCTCTGACAGCCAGGTACGTGATATATGTTTCCTGGGGCGAACTCAAGAATGCAGCACCAACGACGAGGTGGCCGTACATGGCGATCACCGTGCATCGCTCCGGGGCATAGAGCAGGGTGTCGCTAACTAGCGTTCGCATACAGTCAGCAATCGAGTTCACATAGAAGAGTGGCAAGACATCCTGACCATCAATCCCGTTCCAAAAGACCCGAGACAACAGGTCATGTACCTGGCGTAAATGAGATGGTTGGAGAGAGCTGTAGATGATGGGGGTATGCGGTCTCCCGGGCTGGTCTCTCTCGGGACTTGAAGAAGGACGGGGTCAGTATGGCAAGTACGAACACACAAAGGTGTATGAATGCGCCGACTGACTGTGCAAGCGTATAGTGGGCACAAATGTCGTCCATGAGCAGCATCCATGGCGGACGCGATTCCCAATCCACTGCGATCAGCCCAGGTGTCTTTGGTAATTTGCACCCATATACACGAGCTGCGAACGAGTGTTCGTATCGGGTCGTCTGGATCGCTCGGAGCGCATCAAGCACTCCACCTGGGACGGGTACAGAGGGTGGAGCATCGAGTGGGGTCAGTATCGTAGGTGTACCAATGTCCAGCGAAGGTGACTCTCTGATACCCGCTCTCCATCTCTCCTGCCAAAAAAATGAACAGCATTGATTGCTAGTTTCGAGTTCACAGCAAAACCTACCCGCTGCAACTGCAACTTTCGCAATACAAGCCATTCGGACGGAGACATCACTCTCCCCGACACGTGTTGTTTCGCCAATGCCAGGATTCTTGCAGTTTCGAAACGGGAGAGTGGACGGACGAGTTCACCCACACCCTTGTTGTCGCCCTGACAGACCGAATGACGCATCGCCAGACGTGTGGACATGAGTACCACCATGTCGAGGACATAGAAGACGTACAAAAAGCGCTTCTTCAGAACACTGGGCCCACAAAGCTCGTCGCGCTTCGAGACACTCTGGAAGCAGTCCCTCCATCGTTGCCTCGAACCCATCATCTTCGCCTTGATATCTGGTCCCGTGTGCCACCCCGAGCGCTGTGTGAGTGGTCAAGCCACGTTGAAGCACATCAAGAAGGTCGGAGAGGAGAAACGCGGACGGTCGAGTGGTGCGGTGTCCGGCGGCAGTCGCTTTTCCGGTATTGGGTTTGCGGCGTTTGGCACGACGGTGTGTAGTCTGAATGCGTGCATGGAGTGGTGAGCGCCCGACGAGGTGAAGGTGTATATACTAGTACCTCTGCATACGCTCCATCGTCGGAGGGATCCATGTCAAGTTTGGCGGAGTGCATGTCCAAGAGATGAGGCGTCATTTCTTCACCGTGTCTCAAGTCCCCTTCATTTCGTTTGACCGCGCGACGTCGGCTTTTGTTTAACGATGCTGCTTGTCCACGCCGTCTCCAGTCAGAGGGCAAGGAGTGCACTACCCTTGGTCACGCTCCCGTGTTGACGCGCGTTTGGGATGCCTCTGCTGAGTGTCGGGCTGCAATGAGTGCGATTGCCCTTCCTTCATGGTTACATGGGACGGACGAGTAAATAGCACAATGTGAATCAGTGTGTATCCAAGTATTAGTGAAACAAGTTATATAGCACAACGCATGTCCGACCCAGTGAAATAGAGTCGGGTGGGGAAGAAATAGCGTGAGCGGGACAGCATGCGAGCACACAAACAACGAGCTATCAAAATGCGATGGTTACAGCAATCAGCAAGTGAAATCGATGTCAAAGGAGATCGTCAATCATAGATGCGTCACGGCCTTGGAGTCCAATGGGATCCCTTGAATCGTCTGTCAAACATGAGACGCGATGCGAAAATGACACGTACCAGAAGGATCGATGTTGTTGCGAGCAAGAATCTGGTCGTGGCGAATCAACCTTGCTTGATCAAAGCTAACAGACGCCGGTCCCGTCAGCACCCTAAATGCACAGCGCGACAAGGAACGTACTTGACACGCTCTCGTCGCATGATCTCCAGCACCTCTTGTGTACCACGCTCGTCGAGTCCGGTTCGCGAGTCACCGTCACTGATGTTGGCCTCTATGTCGAACATGACCGACGTCAGGCCAGCGTCGGCTTGACCGGAGAATGTGGACAGAGGTGTGTAGTGATGGAGGCCGAGCATGGTCATAACCTTGGTGGGTACATGGGGTAACAAGGCGACACGGTAGCGATACCCCACTGATGACATAGGGATGGATCAGAGAGGTGCTGCGGAGTTTGGGTAAACGACACTCACGCATGACCAGTAATGCAAGGGCAGCGAAGAGGGAGATATAGAAGAACATGGTCGACGTGCAGGCGAGTATTTGAAGAGAGCAAGACGACGAGACGATGGGGCAAGCGATGCGCTCAGTGACTGAACACGGAGGAGGAGGAGGAGGAGGCAAGAGCGTGCTCGCAGCCACCCATATGGTCACGTGAAGAGATCCTATGTGCGCTGCCTCGCTGCTAGAACGTCCCATCAGCCAGAGTCGGATGTGCTCGTTGTACGACACCTTGCAGGCAAGTAGCCAAACCGCGCTAGACTGTGTGCAGACTCATTTGTTTTACAGGCCGAGTTCTGTCCGCCCCTGGACACTTCGCTCCTTGCTGCCTTTATCGCAGACTTGGGATCTCCGCCACCGTCCGACCAGCTCGACACACTCCGCGCTACCCTGCGAGAACTTGCAAACCAGGCCACAGAGCAGTATGAGCATGAACTCGCCAACGAACTCAACTCGGCCCACCTCTCCCCCTTCTGCCTCACCACGGACGAAACCAACAGCTGCCCCGATTTCTGTGCCGAAACAACCGAGTGCTCAACCACATCTGATTCCTCCGCCATCTCGCAGCAGTTCTTCGGCTCACCCCTCGGCTTCTTACAGGCCGCATTGCCACACATACCACCGTCGCGGCTCAAACGCGCGCTTAGCGAGGTAGACACGCACAGCGAGGGCCATGTGGATATGGAATCCGTCGTAGAAATTTTGTTGACCGATGAGTTCTTCCGTGAACTCGAAGAACGAAGCTTGGATGTGTTCGTCGACGACGAACACCGATCCCCCTATACCTTTGATGACGTCCCCTGGAAACGTGTCGAATCGAAAAAGAAAGCTACTCTCTCCAACGGGAAGGCTGCAAAGAAACATAACGTTCGTGGCAAGACTACCCTCATCGTTGACGTCCGCCAAAGGCACCACCTCACATCCCCGACACCTGCCGCACCACCAGCACTCGACCCATGGACGCAGCTCTCCTCCCTCTCTGAATACCTCGCAACGCTCCTCCCACCCTACTCCATGTCCTACTTCCTGTCCCATTTCCACTCGCCGAACAACTCGTCGCCTGCAAAGGCCCTCCGCTCCGCACTCTCATCTATTGTTGACACCCAGAGCAAATCGCCTTCCGGTGCCGCCGCGGCGTCCCTCTCCACCATACTCGATGTCCTCTGCGACTCCCCGACGTACGCTTCCCTCGACACCGAACAACGTTTCTCTCTGTATGCTGATGCCCAGCTTGCCCTCCGTGCCACATGTGGACGCGCGGACGATGCAATCGATATTGTGTGGCTGCTCCTCGACCTCGACCTCGATTTTGAATCTGGGACCCTTGCCATGGGCGTGTACCACACACGCCTGTCCCCCTTTTCGCCCAGGCCCTCCGCCTGGGTCTCTCCGTCTGCCACGTCGCCTCCGCCGCTGCCTGTGAGTCGTGGTCGAAGTGACAGTACAAATGGGGTGACGCGTCAACTCTCGAGCGGTCCATCACCGCTCCTCCCCCCGCCAACGTCGAAGCGGAAGGGCATTTCCCGCTCTCCGGAGACGTCGCCGACTACAACCATACATCACTCACTCCAGTGGCAAACAGTACCCCGTAAGCCACCCAAAGGCCCACACCCTCTTGCGCTCTACATACCGGCATACAGCAGCGCCAATCAGATCCGACACCCGAAGGGGTCAGGCAGGATTCAAGGAATGGGAAGTGAGACGCGTAAAGGTGGCAACGGCGACATGGGTGAGCCCGATCCGAGACAGCGTATTGCAACAAATTTGAAGAAGCGGGACGAAATGCTAAGAGAGGCGTCCAAGGCGTGGAACAGGGGAAACTCGAAAACGCGAGGTGGGGAGATTGCGTTATTTTTCGCGCAACGGGTACGTTTGGTCTTGTCTTCCTCATTTTTGGCTCTTCCTTGATGTCATTTTGTTGACCCGTCTTCTTGCGCCGGTCAACAGGCGCGTGAGTTTCACGACTTGGCGCGGCGCGAGAGACTGGATGAAGCACGGATCATGGTCGAGTCGAAACGGTACGTGCGTTCCTCCGAGATCCTTTTGTCGCCAGTGCGGCTCGCTAGTCGATACCGTGCTCATACCAACTTCTCCCCTTTCCCCGCTGACTTGGCGCAGTTCCGCCTACTCAGACCGCAACACCGTCGACCTCCACGGTACATCTATCGCCGAAGCAGTCGTCATCGTCAAGGAGATCCTCGAACGCGAGACATGTTCACCCTGTGAGTCTTCGTCCCGTATCCCACGCCCCATGTCCTACGCCCTTCCTTTTACCATGCCGTCCGTCTGACAAATGTTCCGCTTGTTCACGTCGCTGCATATTTTTCCTTCTCTCTCGGGAACGCTTCAGCAAACCCGATGAGGATCATTACCGGGCGCGGAACACACTCTGCCAATGGTGTTAGCGTCTTAAAACCTGCTGTTCGGAATGCCCTCGTGCGAGATGGCTGGAACGTTGGTGTGTGGGATGGCGGGCTCGTCGTGCGTGGACGTACCTAGCCAGTTGGCGTCGATTCACCATCTCGTTCCTTACAACGACGATGGATTCGATTGACATTTTGTTTTCGGCGTTACCGATTACGTGCATTTACCTGGATCTAATGTCTGTCTATGCTGTACGTTGTTTTGTTCGCTGCTGTCACTTGTGCATTGGACAGGTTTGTGTAACGTGTACATGTATGTATTGTATCTTCGTTGCTCTGATATCTGGACCATTTGTGTTACCCCTTGCTTCCTTTCTCGACTGTATACTTCTGTCGTCGTGCACCATAGTGTACGATTGTGGATTGTCGTACGCGGACAGTCATTTCGCTTTTTTAAAGTGAATCTACAAGGACAGTCCTTGGCAGTAACATAGTGAACGCAATGGGGGTACAGTTACACTGAAAACAAAGGACAATCGATTCTTTCCGTAGGCTTCAAAAAAAAAAGAGAGAGAGAGAGAGAGAGAGAGAGAACCGAACCATGACAAGCATGTAGCGAGCGTTGCTCATGCACCAAGAAAATGACAGCCGTGCATCTAAAATAGCACCGGGAGGCTAGTCAATACGGACATTGGACACCAAGAAAAAGTAAAACAATAACGACACACTCCCATCCTCGTTGATTGATTTACCGCCTCTTCAAACCCAGTCGACGTGAAGGAGCAAGCTTTAAGCTGTGCCACAAGCCACCCAAGTTCATCTCGTCAGCTTCAGCGTCTTTTCTGGACTGAGGCAGAGCAAGACCGAGATACTCCAAGTCCTCGATCCATGCACCTTTTAACAGTAGTTCGTCCTCGGACTCATCCTCGGACTCAGATCCGGAATGGACAGCTGCAAGCTTGGGGGCAGGAGCACCCCGGGCCGCCAAACCAGGTAACCCTGAACCTTTCGCCGCAAGCTTCGAGTCCGGGCCAACAACAGTTCCAGAGCGAGTGCGTCGCACATTAGACGGAGAGGAGATGCCATGTTTCGCGAAATCAGATGCACGAATGGTGCCTGCGCGACTCCGAGCAGGCATTTGTTTAATAGACTTGTTTGTTGTAGACCCGACGAGAGCAAGGACGTCCCGTAGAGAATGTGAACACGTTTGAAGAGGACGGAAGGAAGATGGGCGATGTGTTTCTCCGTCCGAGTGCGTGTCCAAGTCACCTGCACCGAATACAGTTAATAGATGATAACCTATTAGCGGCATGATGACCATGGAGATGCATGCGCTCAACGATGCAAGACCAAGATGGTGTATGAGAGTAACCTGAAATGATTAGACGGACGTATTGCTCAAGAGACATACCGCAAATGTCCATTGATCGAAACACCAGCACCAAATCCGATGCAGGGCTTGAAGGGCAAGAAGTAGCTGCTTTTGGCGGCGAAGATGCTGGGGTCAGCATGTTTGAGCTACCGTGCGTGCGAATGACGAGATTCCTTCTATGTGCAGAGCTGGTTCCAGGCAAGTCAATCGGTTGTTCTCCGACAGGTGATCCGAGTACGTCCTCCGAATCGAGCGTTTTGATGGTTGCAGCCACCACAGGGGAGGAGAGCAAATCAGAGAGGGGGGCATCATACTCTGCGATGAATGGTGCAACCAATGGGTGATCCGCTTGTGGCCTCTCGACGGCTTTAGGATGGGTAAGAGCTTGACGAGCAACGTAATCTGGTGCTTTATCCCGACCGGAAGCAGAGCTCTTGACGATCGTCCCACCGTCGTTCATGGTAGGAAACGACCCGAATGCAAACTGGTCGGAAGATGAAGAGATACTGTTCTGTGACAGATGGACGGTCCGATGTCGTGGGAGCACTGTACCGTCCATCATTTTGACATCACTGTTAGCCTTTGCGGAAACATTGCTTATAGGAGAAGAAGAAAGGGGGTTGTCGGCTCCATTCTGCTGCCAATGCAATTCAGACAATTTTCGCGACTGGGACATTGCTGGGGTAGAGCAAGACTGAGGTTGTTCAGCATGAAATGAGGCGACGCTATGAACAACTCCACCGGGAGACAGAATTTCTTGATAGTCATAAAAGGCACGGGAGAGTACCTTGGAGGACACAATCCAGTCTTCCGGTGTAAATTGCGAACGCATATACGCAGTGGAAGGGCTCGAAGGACAACGCTGGTGCTTGGTTTGTCTAGTAGGTCCTTTGTGCACACCTCTGAGAGACATGGCAGAACCCTTGCGCGAAACTTGTCGAGTGTTCTCTTTGAAAGCTCCAGAAAGGGTGCGGGCATTCGCAAGGAGGGAACGTGAAACTCGACGGGTGGATCGCCCTTTCCCTTTATTTTTTGGGGACGATGCAGCTGAACCTGGACGGCTATTGAACGGCGACGCGAGAGCCTGGGGACGAGTCCCATTTTCTTTGAGACTCCCGGAACGAGTACAAGACACGACACGCTGGGCAACAGGAACTGGCGACAGTGGTTCTTGCACCAGCGGTTGTGCGACCGTCTGCTCGTCGACTGGTTGCGAAGGTGGAAATGGTGTTCGAAATGCGATATCATCCTGTGGGGGTGCTTCAGAGGGTAGCCGGGTGGACTCGCCATTCGAGGCACATTCTTGGGTGCGCTTAATCCTCTTCGCGAGGTGCTCTCTCATATTATTTTCGACGTGACTGTCTTCAAATTGATCAGCGAGGGCCATACGACGGGATCGCTTGAGCATGCGACGGGCCACCTCGGTACGTGAGAGATCGACTGTTTCGGGCGGGAGGACCTCCAATGGGGACGAGAGCAGTCTCCTGCTTGGATTCAGGACACGCCTCCTCTTGTGAGCATAAGTCACCCTGACGGGTTTTCGACCGGACATGGTGGTGGAGTGAGACCGACAGTGCCGTTGGATGACAAGTTATGTCATATCGCAACGGTCAACGGAAACAAACTACCCTCAGTTATACTGTTCCGTGGCTGTGCTGAAAGGCACGGGCGATCAGGAAAATCAGCACAAGCCGATCGGGACTTGATGCGGTCTTTGTGCTCACAACCCTGGTCTGTCTGTTCAGAAACCCTCTTGCTTCTCGACCAATGTCTCTGAGAGACAACATCTTTGCAAGCCCGGTACGCTTGCGCAACGGCTCGGCACGCCGGTCGTCACTCGCATAGCACCAGTCGGGTGGAGACCGTCACACGTCCACTCCCATCGTCCACTACGAACATCGCCTGCAAGGGACGCCGTCGGGGTGTCAAAGGATGTTTCCTTCTGCGTGACCGCGGTATTTCTTGTCGGCCCTTCTGACGGGGAAGCCGGATGAAGTGCGACGAGACGACAACTATGTCGGTGGCGTTGGAACAAAGGGGCCCGTGTCAGAGCTGAATTGGAGGCTGAGCCGGAAGTTCCGATCTACCTGTGGAGCGCGAGGGTCACGATAGCGGCCCTACTCTACCAACGGTCGTCGGCGCGTGGGTCTATTGGTGAAACGGAGCGCTCGGAGATTGGACCACATGCTGCCCCGGGGGTTGTATTCGGCTCACTACAAGGATCCACGGGGGATACGGAAGGGGCTGCTCGCCATGCCATCCCCTTGACTTGGACGTCGTTATGGAACAACCGGCACCATCTCTCTCTCTCTCTCTCTCTCTCTCTCTCTCCCGTCGCGTCTTACACACCCTGGCGCGGCAGACACGGAATCTTGAGAACAGGGGTGAATGGAGATGGGCCGACGGAGAGCCCCTAAGGGTCTTGCTACCATTCAAGGCCTCTCGTGGCTTTTGCGTGGCCTCCAGGCTACCGACGTTGAACAGTTATGGAATAGGGACCTCTGCTGGACCCTGCATTCGTTCACGGTGCGGCCTTCCCCACCAGATACCAGCGCTGATTGGGGCGGGCAGCGCGCTTCCCACGTGGACCAGGCTCACAACCGTACCGACTCTCAACTCTCACATGGCATCCACATGTCAGTCGCAGCTAGAAAGGCTCTGCACGTAAACAAAGGGCTCGGGTGCGAGGGCAGGCAAAGGCACCAGATTGCCTCCGTGTGGCGCTTTGCTCATATTTCTTGGCCCTCAGCCGTGTTGCGGCGGAGAGAATGTAGCTCAGGAGCCAGGATACATCGCGTACGGACACCTACAAGGAGTGGTATATGATGTTATTACAATTGATCCAAGGAATCGACCCTGATAGACAGGGTCCAACCGTCGGGGCCTTTCCCACAGTTTTGAAGCGAACACGTGACTACCAGAACGATGTTGGATTCACGGATGGAAACAGCCCAATGGGTTTGCTGCTTTGTCATCATCACCGACGTGTGGGAACGCGCCCTTGAGCCGATGGGTGACCGGGGTCCCCCTTCGAGGCGCCAGCACGTCCGGACCGTGTCGGAGACTGTCCTTCAGGTGTTGGCAAACTAGGCACTAGGAGGGGCAAGCAAACTTTGCTCCTCAGTGGGGATAGCACGGCGGTCATCCATCACCGGGTGCTGAGCGATCTGTCAACGTCATGGCGACGCACAAACTTCACCTCCTTTCGATGCACGACCGGTGGAAAAGCATCCGTTCGCATAGCCCAGATCAATCAATCGTGGATATCATAGAACTCAAACGCGACACAACCCAGTCGCTAGACTAGCACTCCAAGCACCCGCAAAGTTGGGGGAGTCCGAGAGGTGGGCAACTACTCAGGAACGACCGGATCGTCCTCTGTTTTCCACCGTAGATTCGATTCGTAGAACATGATCAGCTGGACCGAGGGCGGTCAGTGTCAGCTAAACGCTCGCAGGCAAACACGAACCTTTTGAGGAAACTTTTCAGCGCAAATGCGAGAGTTCTCTCGTACGCGCTCCTTCTTCTTTTTCCTGGTGTTACCGTCAGCAAAAACCAAACCGGATGAAGGATGGGACAGCCCACAAGGTGAAGAACACGTAGAGCTCGCCATCTTCTTCGCGCTCGACTGTGTCGACCGACTCCACAAGTTCCTCCCATGATGGGACCTTCTTGTATTTCTTCATATCACCAAACGGTTCCTCGTCCGATTCTTCCTTGTCATTCTGCCGAGAAAGACCATTGCTCTTCCGAGGTTTTTTCTTTCCCCTCTGTTCGCCCTCATCTTCGTCTCGGGCCTCTGGTTTGTCCGATGACAAGTCATCTTTCTTGGGTCTTCCGCGTTTCCTTGCAAGACTTTCTGGTTCGGCAGACGACTCCAAGTCAGCAAGGGACTTTCTTGGGAGCTTTTCGGTGGATTTAGGCTTCGACCTGATCGGCTCTGACCTGCGGGGACCCGTTTTGCTCTTCTTTTTCTCTGCCCAAAACTGGTCGATAAGCTCTGTTGCGTTTCTAAGAGGGCATCAGTGACGTGGAATATGGAAACACCAGGTCAGACCACACACCCCGCATCTTCCTCATCCACCCAGCTGTTGTGTTCATCTCCGTAATTTTTCCACTTGACGAAATACCCCATCCGGCCCTTTCATCGCGGGATAGACGGACTGTGAGCGATCACGAGGGAATGCTGGACGACACAGGACCTCACGTTAGAGAACTGTCCTTTCTTCGCATCGAGAATTTTTTCTATTTCATACTCCTCGCTCCCGTCCTCGTCTTCGTCGCCCTCCTCCGTCGTTTCTTCGGGCCCTTCGTTCGCCTCCTTCACTGCCTCAGCTGCATCGGATTCAGAGGCAGACACCGCACGTCGTTTCTTTGAAGAGTACGTCTTCTTTGTCAACCCGGCAAGGATTCGTTCGCCTTCGCTTTCGGAAGTCATTTCAGCAGCGTGCGGCGTCGTTCTGCAATCTGCGCAGCGAGCTACGAGGTCGAATTTCCAGAAACCCGGGTCTTGCGATCTCAACAATGGCGCGCTAGTGGCACCAACGACAAATTGTGGGAACCGGATGCAATCCAGCGCGCAAAGCAACCCCCTCCTACATCCGAAATAGGAAAGGACACCCCTTCCAGCCAGCATACTATACTCGGGTCGACTACGTGGTGTGCAAGCAGCTGTGCCAGCGAGGCCCGGTTTTCGTCACGATAGCGTAGCGCGCGCCTCGGTGTACTGCAATCAAACTGCCCCGGCTTGGCAGCAACCCACGGGAATGAACACTTTCGACAGTGGGCGATCCGGCAGAAGCGATGTTCAGGGAAATCTCAGTATCGTAGTTAGGCTGAGCAGCGACACAGGTGCTGTCACAGCGCAGAGAGATACAGTTGGAAAAGGGGAGGCTATGATGGTCACCTTGTTCTCGCTATCTTCGGGATGGACTCGCACTCCGTCCACGTGCTTCTCTCCCCCTCCCTTTCTTCGGCCCCGAGGGTGGGGGCCGCACAAACGCGTAGTCACATTGTATGATCTGTTCCAATAGTGGTGTCCCCGACGCGCCATCAATCGCTGCCTGCGCCTCTGCCATGGTCTCGTATTCGACCAACGCATAGCCCTAGTTTGGCACATATCGGTGTCCATGCCACAGATCCAATACACGCACCGCGCACCTTGACATAGCCCGTGCGGCGATCCAGGTTGAGATGGAGATTTTTTATTTCACCGAACTCGGCAAACTTGTCCGTGACGTCCTCCTCTGTTGCCTCCTCATGGACGTTGGTGACCAGGACGATCCAACCTTCGACGGCTGTGCATTGCAAAACGGACATGAGCAAGGCACGGCAGGAGACGTATCCGGCGGGAAGCGGAGAGACGTACAGCGCGCGGCTCGGGTGTCGAGCTCCCTGACATGAGAAGGTTCCACCCTATCATAGGTGGCTTCTGCATTCACTGTACCGTCGTTTCCACCTAATGGAGCGGGCATGCGGTATAGTCAACCGAGATGAGCCTGGTGGGCAACGACTTGCCCGCTGTGTTTTGGAAGCCTCTCCCTCTGCGTCTCACGGCTCCCGCGCTGGCAACTGGTAGGGGTCAAGAAACGCAGGGCAGGGGGAAGAATCAACAACAGACCCTCGTCGATGTTCATCTCTTCGTCGGACATGGTGGTGCTGGACGGCGAGCGTGTGACGGGCGTCGGGGTGTTGCTAGGGCGGAGCTGAACGTAAGCCGGGTAAGATGAAAACGAAAATTAAATAAAAATTGGCCCCGTGTTTCCGGGGTCCCGTAAGGGATCAAATGGGTGTTTTCGACTCGACGTCCGCCCTCCCGACCTTCTGGCTTTTGCAGAGCGCGACAGTGATCAGCCATTCAGTTCTGTAACGTAAGTAACATCGCCCAATTGCGTTCCCGGCTCCAGCTTAGTGTGCGCCCAACAGAGCTGAGCGAGCGCATCGGACCCGCTATTAATTCCACCCGCTCAGCGACCCCGCCCCACGTCGGATGACTGTTTCGTCGTCCCTTTGTCCGTGCTCCTTGAAACGGGTGGCACTCACCAGATGCCTTGATTACCTCATCAGACAAACCATCTAGACTCTAGGAACTTTTGGACGATCGTCTCTTTCTGCTCGCCATGACAGCCCCCCCTCAGTGGTCGTCTTCACGTGTCGCTTCCGTCAGCGCTGAGCACATTCACGTACATGTCCCCACTTCGCTAGGCGGCAGCTCAGGCTGTCACTTCCAATCTTGAACGCGTGCCTGGTTGGATCTAAGAACACCGCCTCAGTGTATCGGGATCTCGGTGTCCCAAGCCTTATGTGCAAATGTAATTTTTCCGAGAGACACGTCGTTTTTTTCCTTCTCACACACCAGACTTGCTTCGCGACGCGTTCCTTAACCAAGGGTCACGCGAAGCTGCTCATTGTCCAAATATTTAAGGCCGACCACTCTGGCGGTGATCTTCAGCGGCACCACTTCTTCTCCTGCCTTCCTCGAGGACGTCGCCTTTCATCTTCGCCACGTGCAAATATGAACCCAGTTCCCCTCATTAACCATCCTTGTACGGTTTGCTGCCGGCCGACGTCAATGTGGTGCAGTCGCTGCCAAGCCGCGTGGTACTGCACCCCGGAGCACCTCCAAAGCGTGAGCGTCCTTCTCCATTCACGCGACCTTTGAATCACCTCTCGTGATCCGCGTGTCTCTTTAGGATTGGCCACGTCACCGCAAGGAATGTGTCCCGGCGACCCACGCGCAAAATTACAATATCATCGCCACTCCACCACCAGCGGAGCAGCAGTTAATCATGGTGTCCGCCATTCTCTTCTCTCCCGAAGAAGGTGTGTTCCGGTTCTGACACGTCAGATGCGCGTATCCGAACCTCGTTCATATTCCCTAGAGCGCCCCAGGATCATCACAGTCAAGTGCCGCCCGTCACAGGTCCCGTCACAGGGCATCTGCCCTCAGCCGCTCGTCAGCGGACACTTCCAGGACGGCCACGCGGAGAGCATCGTCCTGACGCAAGGGCTCAACGGCGAACCACTCAGGTTCCCTTTACATCTGTGGTATTCCCCGACTGCCCTGTCGCGCAACGCCCCCGTCAACCGTGCCATTTATCACATCACCTCGGGTGCGGCTGCCAAGGCGTGGTGCGGAACCGTCGTGGTCCTCAAGTTCAACGGATCGCGAAGGCAAGGCTATTCCGATGCCGGATCGAATGATTTGCCTGCCCTGTCGGCCTACTTCCTGGCTTACAAGTAAACGTATAATGCGTTCGTATCGTATTTGTACTTAAGATCAACCTGTGAGAGCGCTCTCCTCACTGTACTGCACTGGCGCTGATCCCCGCCGCAGGAAGCTTAGAGATCATCTAGTGTTTATTTATTTCGTTGTCCATTGTAGCCTGGCCTACTCATCTGTTTCCGTTATCGCTGTTGACCCAGTTGACTAGTTGATATCGTTTATCTAGCACACTAATAGAGGTGTGCCCTTGTACCCCAGTTTGTTGCCGCCTGGTGGGAGGCAATCATTATTGTGTCAGATCAACGCGAAGTGAGATGAGCGATCGCCTGATCGAAAGGCATGAACCTCGGGTCAGTGGGTAGGTAGAGCTTATGTAATTCGAGTCTGGCCGATAGAGAGAGACGAGGTCGAAGACGCTCACCATGTTCTCCTTTGTCTCCTTTCCACAACCTACGGACCACGAGTACCATGCCACTACACACCGTCTTCCGGACGTCGGTGATCTCATGGATGTCAACGATCTGGACCCCGTTGCGCCCAAGCTAGCCTATCCCGGCGAAGCGATCACGTCGGCGCACGACTCGATGCGGTGAGCGCAACTCTGCCATTCACCAGACCACCGCTGAAAAAAGGAGGTCGTTAGTGGTCATGGGACGTACGTAGATAAGGAACAGGTCATTGCCTCCGTCGCCGGCAGCGTGGAACGAGTGAATAAATTAGTCACCATTCGTGCTGTGCGCACCAGGTGGGTGTCTTCCGTTCTATTCGTGTTATGTCAAAACCCCTATTTCGCATACTTGAGGTACAATCCAGAGATCGGCGACCTCGTTGTGGGACGTATCACTGAGGTCCGTCTCACCGGATCTTGAAACCTCAGCTGATCAACACGTCTTGTTGGAAATAACGTGGTAGGTCCAGCCACGGCGATGGAAGGTAGACGCAAATGGACGCCAAGAAGCCATATTAATGCTCTCATCTGTCAATTTGCCTGGCGGTGTTCAGGCATGTTGTCTTTCTCGTCTCGCTTCCGTGGCCTTGTGACGTTTGGGGGTTTTTATTGGACTCCAGCGCCGAAAATTGGAAAGTGACGAACTCCAGATGCGAACCTTTTTCGAGGAGGGGGATCTCCTCGTTGCAGAGGTCCAGGCATTTTTCTCAGACGGTGCCATGTCATTGCACACACGTTCACTCAAGTACGGCAAGGTGTGTCGAGTGGATGTCCTCGTGAGCACCCCAGAACCTCACGATCCCCGTAGCTGCGGAACGGTCAACTGGTCATTGTCCCATCTGCCTTGATCCGGCGCCTAAAATCACACTTTATTTCATTGCCCTGTGGTGTTGACCTGATTCTTGGATTAAATGGTTATATATGGGTCAGCAAACATGTACAAGACAGCGACCATGGGGAGGAGGGTTTCGATGCAGAAGCCGTTTACTCTAACCAGAACGACGTGAGCAAACTTCCTTCGTACTCTGTGCAGTGATGCTCACCCTCTTCCCCTTCAGGATACCGACGCCGCAACGCGTATGGCCATTGCGCGTGTTAGCAATATCATTCGACTTTTGGCAGACCACTTTGTTCCGCTGACTGACACACGTCTTCTGGAAGCGTACGACTGGGTGATTGAACAGGACGTTGACATCAAAGACCTAGTCCACGGGGACGTGGGAGATGTGCTCACGGCGATGGTAGGTTATGATAGATAGTGTCAACGTCGTACCTCACATGTCGTCGACTTCGTCAATATTGATGGCCTCTTCGTCTTCGCTGCCCTCGACCTCGTTCTCATCATGGTCAGTACTATTGTCGCCCTCACCGTCACCCTCTTCGTCCTCCTCCTCCTCTATCGTCTGGTCCGCTACATCGACAGGGGGTGGTGGCTGCGGTGGTGGATGGTGGTGTGCTTGGCCAGTTGCCCCATTAGCCATCTTCCTCGCTTCGGCTGCCCGTTTCATTTCCTCTTTCTCTTCGTCGATGGGGAGCAATTGTTCCAAGGCGAGATCCTTCCAGCGTAAAGCACCATTCACGCCGCCGCCACCGTAGCCCACGTCTTCGAATAACGCTCGAGAGGTAGGATCGTACGGGGGTCTCGGTCGTGCAGCCGGATGTTTTACGTTTGTTGGATTACCATACGGGTAAGAAGGGTGGACCTGTGATGGCAAGACTGGGGATGTCCGTCAGTTTGGAGCGGACCTGTACCAGTGCATGAGCGAGACACACTGTCAGAGTCGTCAGGATTTGGTGGTATCATGTGTGGAGGTATGTCGAGATCTGCTTGCAAAATTTCATGGTAACTATGGGATGCGTAGAATGTGATGTTCGCACCGTCGTCAGACATCTCGCCTGAGATATACTCGAGACTGTCGATTGTATCAATGACTTTGAGTTCATGATCGGTCATATGTGGGTAACAGTACGTGAGGTCCTGTTCGCTCGATGACTGTTCAGTGCGAGAGAACAAGCGATCATGAGGACTGACTGTCATGGTGGTGCTTTTGACCAGCGTCTGTTCGTGCGGCGGTCGCTAGTAACGCTTCACTCACTGGTATGTCAGAGCGGCTCAGTGATCTACAGGCCGTAAGATACGTTGGAGTGGTCTTGTGGTATCTCTCGTGATCAGACGGACCCTGGCCACGGTCGTAAGAAGCTCGTCAGGGTGGCACCACGATGTGGCTGTGCTCTCGTACGGACAACTCGTTCAGTGAATGCCCCAACGAGACGTTTGGAACTAACTCTGAAACATGCCCGTAGTAGACAGTCGTTTACGACTAGCTGCTGTCCCCCCATTTTTCGTTCTTGTCGACGACCATCTCCCCCTGGTAAGGAGACATCCCAACCCGTTCCGAGTCCTCGTGCGGTTGACCGATCACGTACCTTTTTTTTTTTTTTTTTTTTTTTTTTTTCAGAAACGGAGCCCTGTTATCCTTTCGATGTGCTGTCATGCCATTTTTTCCGTCTTGAGCTCAGGCAACACCCTTCGTCGATCGGGGGTGATCCCTTTGTCGGCCCCCCAAACACTTCACGCTAGTAAACCTCCCACGTTTCCCGATAGAAAGCGCTCGCGTATTGTTGGTCACATTCTCCGTTGTCTTGGGGCCAATCTTCCTGTCTCGAGTTGGCTATCCCACAGAGATGGGAACAAGGTTTTGCCATCGGTGCCGTGGTCGTTAATTCAAGCCCAGATATGCTGGAGCGGCTCCGAACGTTTAGACATTACTCTCTGCTCCGTCAGCCACCAGCTCTGCAGAACAGGGGCCAACCGGTACGGGGTCTCTTACAGAACGAGTGCCACAGGGTCCTTCTGCACAGTCACAGCGGTAGGGTCCTACCGAACCGGGCACTCTGAAAGTGACAACAACTCGCGACCTTTACGACATATCTCACCACATCTTTTGAGACACCGATCAGTGTACGCTTGGGCATACGGGAGAGGTATGAAACCTTACAAGCGAACGGCAGAACAGTTGTCGAAAGAGAATTATCCTAGTTTGTGAGTTTGAACACCATTGATGCCCTTGCGCTATTGCACCCTGCGGCGTGCACGGTCCTTTACGTCGATCGTACCGTCCTCGCCCCAAGCTTCAAACGAGTCGAGTTCTGGTGCTTTGTCTCGAATCCATATAGCGGACCTACCCTCACCATGGAAGCAAGCAAGATGTTGTAGACACGTTCGCCCTAAAATTTGCCGACACTTTTGCCTGCATATGATGGCGGATGTTTAGCTGCGCTCGCAGTCTTCGATTGGTCTTGCGGCTTGATCCCTGTTTCAGCCTCCGTCCACTGATTAAGGACCTGACGGTGGACTCTACCATATTGTGCGTCCACGTCTTCTGACCATCCCTCTGACGTGAACCTTATACCCGTTGACGTGACCAATTCGATTCATCCCACGCGTTTGGCCATCCTTGAATACTGGTTGCGTAAGATGGAAACCCCGCCACACCGGCACTGCCTAAGTCAATTTTGTTCCTCCCGACCAGCTCCACCTATCGCCGAAAGGGCAATAGCACGGGTGCGAACCCAGTCCCAAAGTTCGAAACATCCATACTTCCCGACCCCTGACACGGAGCTGCTGTCAGGTGTCAAGTGCGTTGCAAACGCCATTCGGGCGTGGGACCATCGCGTGTCATCCATCGCTGATCTCGTGTATGGTCAGTTTATTGCCTTGCTGTTTGTTCGATGTGATGCTCCAGAGGCTCGGCCGTGGGACGATGATAACGCGGTGCGTTGATGCGTTGCTACCTTTCTTATTCTTGCATTGCATGAACCTCGCTGCATCACTTGATAGAGTGCGCGCCATCGCAGGTCGTCCATCATCTTTTTTTTTTCATTGTCAAAATAACACAATTACGAAAAAAATGAATGGTTGGCGACGAATGCCCTGGCCTCATGCATCGCCGCTTGTGCGTGCGCGCGCCCTGTCGCGAGTACGAGGCGGTTGGTGGCAGCTTGGACATGTCAACGATCAGCAAGATTCACGTTTGAGTACGGCGCAGATCCCCACGAAACGGAACCAAACAATCCAACATATAGCAGTTTGAGGAGCGATGGGATCTTTTCGCTGAGTATCCCGCTCTGTCGCCTACATGGATCGGAGGTTGCGTGCAGCGAACGGCTCCACCCCCCAACCCGGCGTTTGTTGCAGTTGCAGCCTCAAGGGGTTTTTGTTGCCTCCCAACGCGTCCATCTGTTTTGTTTTTCTTCTGAAACGTAGAACCTTTCGTTCTGGTGGGCGTTCGCATATGGGCGTCTGGTTTGGGGTTCGTGCCTCCTCTTTGGTGGCTCTTCTCCGAAGAAAAGCAGTACGGTTCATCCGGCTACAACACTGTCCTCTGTACATGGACCGATAGGGTCTCGTGCAGACGAATCAACTGAGCTGCACGGCATTTTATGGATCAAATTAATTCCGTGATACTTGTGCGATGCTGTGCGCGTGTCTCACCGTACCCTGATAGTATTACTCTTTGCACAAGCCTCCCGTCTGTGAACCGCCTTGATCAAATCTTGCACTCGTACGATGCCCAAGTCTCTTCCTTTGACTGGACGCTCTGAGCCCGGTATTCGAGGAGCGGGAGGGGCTCGGATATGTAGGGCTACTCGTGTTGGTGCACGGATTTGTCTAGTCTTGGTACTACTCCTTGTAGTTCGGGACCGCCATGATCGTATTCCGTCACAATAGAGCTCGGTGAAGTCTAGAAACGTTCGGTTTAAGCCGATGGTTCTCTTGCGCACATTCCCTTCCATTAATTCGTTCTATCATCGCACTCTTGACCTTGTTTGCTACTCGACGTCCTTCGGCAGGATTCTGCACTTCGGAGGACTCCTGAAACTCGACAATGGCAACTGGGTCTTTGCCCTTTTCCTTGCATTAGCTTGACCCCAGAATCACTGAGCGGCGCACCTGGTATCCTGATCACGGACAGGAAGACGATCTGGAGTAGGATTCACAGTTACGTGTGCGCTCTTGTGAAGCCGGGAAAGTCGGTATCTTCACTTTCTAATGGTGACTTTGGCAGACTTTTTGAGAGCCGACTGCCTGAGTGTTGTCTGCACTTCGCATTTCGACTCGGTATCTTTGGGGCAAGGAGCGAAGCGCGATCACTGGTAGTTTCCACCGGCTCAATGATCTCCATGTTTCTGTCATCGCTCTCAGTCACTATTACAGGGTCTTCACGCTTTACTATGCGAACAGAGTCCCTGCAGTCCTGTGCGTCATGTCAGCGTTACCCATTGCAATGTCGACCTCGCTTTGAAAGGCCGTCTTTTGACAAGCTTCTCTTCGGGAACGCTGTCCGTTAGAGTTCGTTCCTACTAGTTCTGCAGTTCTCGACGGTAATCTGGGACCAGTTCCGTCGGCTAGCCATTTCGTTAACGTCCCCTCTAGCAACAGATTCTATGGTCTTTCATTGAAATATCACGGTAGGCGATTGCGTCACGAGCGTCCATGACTGAGGCAGCCGAGCAGTACACCTTGCATTGCAGGAGCTTGCTCAGAATACAGCACACGCACCACTGGGGCTGGCATAGACCACATCGATGGTGTCCGCAATGTCGTCCAATGATTCCGACAAACACTATCATCAATTTTGGACCCGTGCGTATCGAGTCACTGTTGGCACTGTCACTTCTTCTGAGACGTCCCCCCATGATCGGACGAGGATGATAGGTATTTCGCGGGATCAACGTAAATTCCTCTTGTTCCCTGTTTCATGTTTGATCGAGAAGTTGAGGCAGACTACCCGCATTTTCAATTCTGGCCGTGATACTTTGGGGCATCTGCCATGGCCCGGCGTCCCTGTATCAACACACTTTCAGTCCCCGCTCTCAAGCTAGCCTGCTACTATGTTTGATGGATTCTAAGACGTTCGGCAGCGCGAGCGGTATTTTGCGATGACCCATCCCGAGTTCACTGCACATGGTCGTAATCATTTTGTCGGGATATGCGGTAGCCCTTCAAACTATACCTGACTTCATTGCGACGACCACAACCAACACCACCCTGTCATGGTGCGCATACATTCGAGGGAACCCCCGTTTTCCTTGACTTTGGAGCCGAATGAAATCCGAGTCGGACTTTGTCTGGCTCTTCGTCAGACACTTGAGGAAGCATATCTATGGTCGTGCGGGGATGGTAGCTGTCGATGAGTTGTCGCAAGTCACATGCACGGCGAATGCATATTGGCGAGTGTCCACGTACGCAATTCGCCGCTGGTAATTTTCTCTCTCTACGCGTCTGAATGCTCATCGCTGGAAAAGCGAGGATCCGACGTTCCTGCAGGTTTTGTTCCATGTCATCAAGAATGGCCAGTTTGTGCCCAGTACCTTTGGTAAATCTGACCTGATACTGAATAGGGGCTACTCTCGTCGCCGGACTATAAAACTCGATCTGAACAATTGAGATATCATTAGGAAACCTTCGGTATCTCGGATATCCGTTCACACGAGCACCTTCGTACTCGTGTTTTTTGGTCACCGTTGCACAGACGAACAGCGGAAATCTGCTCGCAGCTGATTCTGAGATTGTGCGCTTCTTGTCGACACGCGCCGTGCTATAGCGCACGTAGATGAAGACGCACGAATGCGCCTCTTGGACTCTCTGAACCAACGCGCGTAGAAATCCGTCTTTTCCAAAACCGAATGCCCAAGTCACCTCCCACACCACTAGTTGCTCTTTATCAGCTACGAAGCAAGGCTTTGGAGAGACAATCTCCAAATATACCAATTACATTCAACTTTGCATAACCTTCTTTACCGCCCGAGGTTGCGAAGAACGTCGTGGTTGCCTTCAGTGGATGATACATTCGAGTTGCTGCCAAGGCCTCGACTGGGTGTGGAAGCTTTTTCGGCATGCGCCTGGAGTCATCAGGGCGTACAAAGCCTTTGGTACAGTGCACCTTCATTAGATCGTGGTTTGGTACTAACTCATCATTCAAACCATCCGCCAAGGTGACGGAAATGTGCCAGCCAGCGGTCTTTCGTAACTCGGAACCGGGCACATTCATTCTATGACGTGCTAGCACTATTAATTTCTGTGATCTTGGCTAACTAGCACCTGATCGGTTGGCTTCAGTTTCAGCTTCCAGACGACTGCCATTCATCTGGTGGCAGGCTATGCTATATTAGACGTTCTGTGCGCTCCTGGCCGTCCCTTCAAAGGCGTTAGAGTTGTTGACATGATCAACTAGATTCATCCCGTGCATCGGCCCATTGTTCAAGCCGGGTTGCGTAAGGCGGAAACCTTGTCACGGCCTAGGCCAACTCTGAGTTCCCCGGCCGGCTCCTCACTATTGTCAGAAGGCCAATAGCACAGGTCCAAACGCGCTCTCAGAGCCCGAACATCCGCCTCCGTGGCCTTTCCATTCCTGGAGTGGAACCGTCGTCAGACGTCAAGCGCGTCGTAGACGTCATTTGGGTATACTGTTGGTGTCTACGGGAAAGGAACGTACACGATAATACGGTGGTTTAGAGGGTGATGGAACCCTCGCGCCGAGCTCACGCAGGTTCATTCCCGTGAGCTTTCATTGCGGTTGCGGCCACAAAATCCATTTCCTTCTGCAGCTGGGCCAGTCGGACATCCCACCCCGATACCTGCTCAATTGACCCCTCCTCGCTGTCCGGCTAAACAAAACCGGCGTATCGTCCACTCCTCATACATCAACAACGTTTCGTACGATCTCCAATCCTGTGCACGTTTGAGTCGCATGAGATGAATTCGTGCTCATTGCTTTTATATGATGGTTATACATGTACACGTGTCTCATCGATCTCTCACTTGTAATGCTCTCTCTGCGCGAACCGTACCTGCTGTAAGCGGTTCTGTCTGCCTTTCACCCGTAATCTGCTCTGATTTATCTAGCTCAAAGTTCTGCAACCGCATTTCAACAAGGAACTCCTTATCTCGAATCGATTGCGACCAGCTGGACATAACTGTCATCGCTGAGATGATGACCCGTGACAGGCCAACCATGGCAAAGATGCCAGGATATACGTGCATAACTAGAGTATGTCAAACATGTGTCAGAATGCCGGCCCAAGCACATGTCGAAAAGGAGGACTTACACAAAAATCTCTTGTCCAAGGGGACATGCAGCAATTCCCGTAGGACGTACACGGTCCCCGCAGGCAAGAGTAACACAGCAACAAGGCTCGTCACTAGTGGGAGAATAAGTTCCTTGGTCGCGTGACTAGGATCGGGATGTGCCCATCCGTTACTCAGCAGCTACGGTGGCAGATGGGGTCAGCTCGCACACACGCCGAGTGACGGTGGATGGTACATACCACGTGCAATGCATCATACCGTCGCTGTGGTAGCTGTAGCCTCCGGCGGAGCCGTATGGCGATCTTGCAATACACAATTCCAAGGGACCACATGTCAACCAAACGAATAGTCGGGACCATCGTCGGATAAAGCGTCAGGCGGATTGGTAGAACCACGTAAAGGTCTACGACAAGACCCAGGAGGATCGGAATGAGGATGCCTAAGAATAAGGCCATGTACGCCATTTTGGTGGCCCAGAGAAGACTTTGCTTGGCAAAATACACTGCGAACTCCGCTCGGGGTCCATCGCCAGTTACGCGCTGACGCCGTCTGTCCATGCTTTCTGCCGCCTTCGCAACCAGATAACAAGCCCAGAGAATGTAAAACCCGGCGAGGAAGGAATAACCATCATGAACCAACGATGAGGATATCAGCGCGAAGAAGTGTCTCCCGACTTGCACCGGGACCGCAATACAAAACGCCGCGACAATGGCCATGATTGTCCACACGGCCGTAACGAAGGCAAGGATCCTCGCACGGAAGCGGGGAGGGAGGTACACTACAATGTAATCATCCTTGATATTGCGCTTCGCCTTTATTGCTTCCGCATTTTGCGTTGTTATCAATGCTGCTGCTTTATCGTTCAGGGGAGTGCCATCCTCGCCGACCTCAGCGGTAGCGCGCATATCTCGAGGAAGTGCAATATTGTCGCTAGCAGGTACTCGACGGAAGGTCCCATCATGCGTCGCAGCTGTTTCCTCGCTGTCTTTTGCAGACCTTCGGAAGAATGCAGTCCAGGTTTTGTACACTCTTGAACATTCTTCATCTCGGTGCCTATCGCCAAACATGTACGAAGTTAAGCGTAGGCTCGCAGCCACAACCTTCCACACATGAACCGCCGCGCGATAGACGATTTTACGAGGTCGCAAATAGCGCATGGTGTATGGCAGCACAATTTGCAGAAATAGAAGGTCAATCGGGACTTCAGAAAGGGGTTCCCTGAAATCCTACATGGGCAGCTCAAATACGGTCAATAGAACCTAGTACGTACCGAGTCTTCCAGCGAATGGGGAATATAGCTCGATTCCCAATGAAAAGCAAGATCCCAAGACTCCCGACACCACAAGCAACGACCATCGCGTACATAAATGCGCTGATGAGCAGTTTGCGGAATTGTGTGAAAGTAGGTCTGTCTAAAATGTCACGGATGGGGTGAAAGTTTTGATCCTGAGGGTCCTTAATGAACCACATTGCACCCGGACGCATGATATTTCTGCAACCTGCCAGTAGGACGGCAAATTGATACCTACGAGTGGGTCAGTACCCTGATGAACAGTGTGAATAATTCACCCACATGAACATCGTCCCCGCAACCCAGTGATAAAACATCGCTGTCAAGGGAGCCTGGGTGAAAAATGCTACTCTCGATTCAAGGGATGCCTCTGGGAATACCCATATTGTGCAAGTATCTAGCATGATTCCGCATCCTAGCGGGAAGATAATAAGTTCAATGATAATGAACATTGCCACCTGTACCACATCAGCTTCATCTAACCCTCCACCGACCAGAAAACACGTACCTTCACCACTAAGAGCTGTTGCCGGATCGCATTTCGGACTGCTCTACCAGCAGTTCTCGCGTTTCCTACGCTGAATACGTTCAGGTAGAGCGCCAAGATGATACCAATGACCCCATAACCCAATACTATAGCAAACATGCGTTCACTACTTCCGTGGCCCAAAGTCAAGCGAATCCATGACTCCTGGAAGTGATTGGTAAAAAGTCGGACTTCTCGACCAACGTATGCGAAGCGAGGCTCCAGGAGCCGTGCGACGGTCGAGTTGCGTTCGAAAAAGTCGTTTAACCTCTGTGAAAGATGGGGTGGACGCCGCCCTTGAGGTGGAGATTGCAACCACATAAACGCGACAGCAGACAACTCTGAACTCTTAGAGGCCTGAAGAAAGATTGCCTATGAGAGCGTGACAGTTGAATTTGTAGGCGGGACGTACCACCCACGAAGTTATATCAAATGATTGGGTAGGAGTTGTCGACGGTGGTACCAATCTTCCAGAGAAAGAAGTGACAGGGTTCAGTACATTTGACATGAAGGATCTCAACGTCTCGTGGAATAATGGGAGGAAGAAGCGACCAAGAACAAGGGTGAAGAAATCCACAAAGGGATCCGTGACGATGCGCATGCCTCGGATAGGCAGATGAAGGATGTATAGAGCTCGTTGAGGATCCAGCTAAAAAGCAAACAAGTCAGGAGTGACTTGGTATTGGTCGTCATAACGCACTGATAGGAGTGCAGCTGTCTTCCCGAGAGTGAACGGAAGCCAAACTCCAAAACCAATTGCAGTATCCAGAACAAAGATCATTAAGATTACCTATAGAAGTGTTAGTGAAAATATCAAAACGGATGTTACAAACTAACATTTTGCACGACGCCAAATATTGGGCCACGGAGTCCAATGGCTGTCACATAGTGAGTTTCAAGGACCTAATCGTGCAGTGAGAACCCACCTTCAAGCGCACCCTCCATATCATCCTCTACAGCAGCCTCCATATCATCTATGCCATCATTCATTTGCTCAACTGGCGCCTGGAGCTGCGGCTGTGCTTGCGCACCCGGTCTATTGGGAACGTTAAAATCCCCAATATCCACAACATCCTCCTCCTCCCCCTCCTCCTCCTCACGGTCTGCATCTGCATCCCAGAGTATGCGCTCTGGTGCCTCATCATCCTCCGATTCATCCTCTTCATCAAGACCCACCTGAAGTGGTTGACGTTCCTCGCCATCTGCAATGTGAGCATGCTCGACCCCATGTGCCACCTCAAGGGGCAAACCTTTGGGATCATTGTGAGTGTCGATAGGATTAAGCGTCATGGATTGAGGGTCACGAAAATAAACTTCAAACCCCTCCATTTCATCCCTCGTCCTCTTCTTTCTATCCATATTCCCGACGAGCAAACTTGCGGAATCTGCCACTAACTCCTCCGATGAACGTGTCGACCTGTCCTGCATTGTAAGGTGCTCCGAGGTCGTTGCATTCTGAGCACTACTAGACCCCAAACTAATGTCGGCAGCAAGAGAGCTAACCAAAGAAGCCGGAGACAACGAATCTCGTGATAGATCGTGGTTGTTTTTATCTTCAACGATTGACGTTGCGGCCCCTGGAAATAGAGGCGAAGGGGATAGGTCGGGAGAAAACACAATTGACCTACGGTGTGGTGCTTCTTCTGGAATTGGTGTACCTGTCATCACCGCCCTCTGCAACGCTACCAGGGAACGCGCTGGCATCTCAGGTACCGGTTCTCGGACGTCTACTTCTGAATTCCCATTCGTTGGTACTCTAAACGTGAACTCGAACGGAGTAAATTCCGCTGCAGTAGAACGACCTGGGAGAGTTCCCGAAAGTGATGATGATGAGGCAGAACTCGCAGTGGTAAACGAGGGATCGGCTTCAACAAGAGGTTCAGTGTTCTCATCGTCATCGCCATCGTCAAATCGTTTGTGTATGCGCCTCCGCAAATCCGGTGTACTTGGAATAGAATCTGCAGTAAGAACTTCCTTTTCCTTTCCTTTGCCGGTGTCAAGGGGTGGTGTGTCAAGAATATCCAGTGGTAGAACCGCTGGCGCCGGTGGGACCACGAGAGGATCCAGTGGGGCGTTTTGAGGTCGACGGATGGTATCGCGGGGGAGTTCTAGACGTTCCACATCGTCAAAACGTCGCTGAAGCGCTTCGAAGCGAGGATTTGGCGGAATAGGGCGATGCGGACGCCAGAGTCTCGGCTGACGACGTGCCTCGACATCTACATTGAGTGGACCTTGTCTTTGACGAGCAAGCAAGTGAGCGTCCACGTCTTGTGCGGGCTGCTGGTTTGCTGGAGGGTTAGGGACAGGGAGGTCTTGGGGTGGAATACCAGGAATTTCATCTTCTTCAAAAACCCCGGGGCGTGCATTCTGCGATATCCATTCACGAAGGAGAAAAACAGCGACGAAAATCAGCACGATCAAAGATGCAATAATTTGGCCTGCAAATATGTCGGACGACAAGGTCTGCCAGAAAGCATGGAGGGCGAAGCGATGTAAAACTGTTGTATTCCTGAACGAAGAAACGGTGTCATTACTGGCCGCTAGGTTTGGGACGACTCCGCTGGGTCGAACGTCTACGGGCCGACCACGACCGCTAACCCACCATGCACTGGGTAATCCTCAATACCTTGGACTAGAAATGTGTACAAAGGAACATACGTTGATTCTCCCATTGTGAAATAGACTCTCCATGTCCAGATAGTGATCCAAGGGAGTAATGCTAGCCAAACGGTAGCGATAAGAACAGCCCGGATTCCGAAGAGAGTCACAAAGAATGCTTGCTGTGCAAGTCGGCGGACGAGTAATAGAGGAGGCAGTGAAGTGGGCATATCAGAGGCATAAACTAGTCGTCAAGGTCAGATACGCAGAGGATGGACTTCATCAGGCTGAGCTCACCTTTCGTGAAGGTGTAAGGGTGCTTGCAAACATCGCAAGTTTTCTTCTTGCTGTGTGATAGCCATGTCGTCAAACTGCGGAATGCATGAATGAGTGCAAAAGAGAGATGGACAGGATTGAGCTGACCAGTCCTGATGAATGTACCGGATGGTACCAGAGCATCTACAGGGATGAAAGAGTGGTTGGCCAGGTTCCCCCGGTGCGCTGCATATTCGACAAGTATCTTTAAGTATCATGAGCATCCCAGAGACTCGGAATCGGAATGACACAGCTCTCCGAACCTTGCTCCTCAACCTCTTGCATGCGTCGACAGCGTCCTACTAGATTTAGGGACTGGAACGGATGTGGGCGGGGGTCTTGAGAACGCCGGGTGATTGACCAGGATGCGGTAAAGACGAGAGCGAGGATGGAGGCTGCTTGTCACTGATTCTGCCAAGTGAATGGAGAAAAGGACAACCGGAGGGATAGTAAGAAAGACAGAGGCAGTCGGTCTCAACACTGCTCGGCTTGTAAACAACAACAAAGAGCAGTGCTGGTTGGGCACACACTAACCGCGCAGCTTCGCCGCAGCGTCGTCGGTCGGCCCAATGCCAAACGGCAGTTCAGGCATTCGTACGTGACTAGGCTTGTCGTCTGAGTCGTGGACGAGTATCACCCTCTTCGCCAAGGAAACTACATCCGGCACCGGGTGTTAACTGGGTCCTATTGTGAAGCACTGTCGGCGGCTGACGTGTGTGCAGCATTGGCCAGAGTAATCTACACAAAAGTGCGGGGGCATTTATCTACAACGAGTCTGCTTGCCTTCTGGTGTCCTTGTCCTCGAGCTCCTCGCTCCTTCCACCACCGTTGAGGGACTTTGCCTGACTCTCGTGATCATAAATCATGCCTCCATCACCTGCCGAGATAAGCTTCTTAACAAACGTATTCCGCGCTGGGAATAACACGGAGGTGACGTAGTACACGACACACGACACAACGAACTAGGGAGGTGTTTCAGGCGTTCGGACACCAAAGACAGTCTCAGAAACATACACCATACATCCATGCAACGTCAAACAAGTGATTCGTGTATCCTACCGCGATGGTTGGATTGATCGAGTTGACAAGGCCCGGGAACGTCGGCACCACTGTAACGGCCATCGCAAGGACGGCACGCCAGTTCTTTGGGCAGGTCAGACATGCGATCACAAATGAAAAAGTAAAATAAAATAAAACTAACGAATCCGCCTGTGTACCTGTATCGGCCGTTCGGATTATACATCGCAGGTACATCCACCTTGCCCCTGTGGACGAGCCAGAACTGTAAGAACGGTAATCAGGCGTCGTGCTATCCTTGCAGGAAATACGCACGTCCGTGACCATAATCCCAGCGAATGGGCCCAGAAATATGGTATATCCATTCATGAAGCTCAAGAACCCTTGCGCGCTATTTCAATACACAATCGGTCAGGGGATTCCTTCCATGCGGTGAGCTCACTTAGCCAGGATCTCCCAGGGACACAGAGCCCATCCCCCAATCAAAGCGCAAATTATTTGCCCACGTCTGATATTGATATACTAGGAACCATGTTAACACACTGGTGGCCGACATACGGATGATACACGGACCCACCTTGGGCAGTAAAGCAGTCATGTCATTGCCAGCGCTAAGCGAATTAGCACTGATATTCGTTCCGACAGTCGCGAGAGCAAACGCAAAAGAAGTAAAGAAGGCGGCAACCCGGTTATCCCATTTGTCGATGAGGGACAAGGGGTCCCAGAGCACCTCCTCGTACAACTGGACTCCGGCATTCGTGACTGCAATGCCGGCAAAGCTACAGAGTACAAATGCGACAGGAATAATCAGAGGCTGCACGTATTGTCTGTCAGACGTTTCGTCAGTGCCAGGTCTCTGGAAAAATAAGATTGGTTACGCTTTCTCATCTTTCGCGTAACGCTACACAACATTGAGTTGGACCATACACACCCGAAGATAGGGATCTCACAGTAAAGTCTGGAATGTTGACCGACAAGCTGGAATATATGCCCAGGGCACCGTTTAGGGCGCTTAGCCAGCTCCAAGTAAACTGTGTCCCGATTATTGTCGCATGCTCGGCAAAAAGCCCACTAGAGGGTGGAACCCGAACGAATGCCCAGATGACCATCGCTAGCCACGCCACCGGGACTATTATTCCCTTGACGAGGAACAAGAGTCTCACTCTATGCGGAGAGAGGAGCATGAAGGGTAATTGGATCAACCAATAGATGAAGTAGCACAGGAGGCCTAAAAAGGGTCAGTGAGTGAGCAATATACTCGTCCACTGGCGTTACCTGAACTCGTGATACTTGCATTTGAAGATAGGTGATTTGGCATCCTTGCGATCGACGGCCATATAGCCTTTATCATCTCGAAGGAATGTAAGCACCTGAACGGGTAAGTAGTGGTTAATGTGCTACGACCTTACCTGATATACACATTGCGACCCATTATAAGACTGACGGATCACCGTGAGATTGGCTAGAATGGCAATGATGGAATTATTCACCTGAATCCCAAACCAGAACATGGAAAGAATAATACGACTGAACACAGTGAAGTAACTAAACCAGAAACCAAATGACGACCGGTTCAAGACGGGAAAGGCGATGTGAAGACGAGCACCGATCGTTCCGTTGAGCAACATGACCAGCGAAATGATACTGTAACCTGCTGCGATACATGGAAGGGCTTGACGCCTTTTAGGAATTGAGGTCCAGGATCGCCAACAAGACGGGAGAACGCACCAAGAAAGACCGATCGCCAACATGGAACCGCCAAGTTCCCAAACTGCAAGGTTGGTAGCATCGGACAGCCAGTAACAAATCTTGACGGAACATGAGATGGCTATGAAGTATAAAAGACAGGAATAACACACATAGTCGCAGGTTCTGGGATGGCGGGTAAAATCAGTAGTCGACACGAAAACGACATGACTTACGTCCAAGTCCTTAGACGGGGAGAAACCGGATCCATATCTTTGTTGCTCCAACCATGTGCAGCGAATGTTCCTTGTTCTGGTTCAAGTGCCCAGGACGACGGTCGAAGAAACTCAGGTACACCGTGCGAAGACAGGTGCATAGGTCAAGTTAGCAAGTTACGGCAAGTGGGCGCTAGGGAGGTGTCGGGGTGCGAACCCAACTTCTGATTTATTCCTCATCTTGGTACCAGTACTTTTGATATGGAAAGGCAGTGGGAACACCGAACATCGGAGCGTATCAGTACTAGTATCGATAACACGGTGCATGTTCATTGGACAAGTCGCCAAGCGGCTGTTCTTGAACGATCCCACGAGTATATGGTGCATACTTGGCTTGCTACGCCAGCGATAACGGCCGACACCTTGATCGGGAGTCTTCAACCCGCGTATGGAAGACAAAGAGATTCTCCACGGGTGGCGACGTGGTCGATTGATTCTATGAAGCAGGGAGACTGACGCATTTGTTCGAAATACGGAGGTCATAAAGAGATGAAGAGACGAAGAGATTATTGGCCGCAATCGCACAAACTGCACTTACTTAATCCTTCCGAATGCGGGCATCCTCCACTTGTTCTTGTTAGTCTACTCTGGACCTTGTTGCAAGATTTTGAACGAGCTCAATCTAAGCTGAGACGACAAAGATGATTGCTACTCTCGCGAACACACAAAAATGACGCTATGATCGGGTTTCAAGTTTTTAGTGCTGATGGGCAACAAACCATTTGTCAATCGTCAAGGTCACATCTTTCTACTGAACATCTGGTACAGCTTGGTTCCAGACATACCAAATGGCCTTCAACAGGCTCCAGCGATCGCCCTATGATGCAGATGTCTCTGCTATCCCGAAGACGGGTTTCCCAAAACGACTAATAGTTACATATCAAAGTTACACTAGGACACGCTGGCCTGGGATAGCACCTACAGCAGTGGTAGTGCTCAATCTAGGTCAACCTCCATGTAGTTGTCCGAGTCTGTGTCTTGGTACTCAAAGATCTCCCCCTCCGGAACCAGCAGATGTGCCTCGAGCCCTCCATCGTCGCCTTCAATGATGTTCCATCTCTCTGGTCGTGAAGTCATATCATCTGTGATATATTGCATGTATGATTCCCCATTCTCATCGTCGGCGCTAAGGCGGATATTCCACCCAAGGTAGATGCGGTTGTATGCCTCGTCGCGCGCAATAAGTCCTTCCTCGTGCCTATACTCCACGTCATATTCATGGAGCATGCCGATTGTGACTCCTCGCCTGAGACAATTGAGGTCGCCCACTTCCAGCCGATCAAAGAGGTAGTCGTCCTCATCGATTATGACACTAGGAGGCTCCCACTGGGGGTATATATGGGCCCCCTGGTACGTTTCTTCTTCACTCTCAGTACCATAGCTGAACGCATCATCGTACCAGCTGGAGTCATCGTCATCGTCTTCATCTACGTCTTCATCGTCTTCATCCTCGTCATCGGTCGCTCCATAATCATCAATTTCTTCGTCGTCGTCAGGAAAGAGGCCCTCCCACGGATCAGAATCGTTGGAGGTGAGCTCGCGATTGGGCGAAGTCCCGTGCTGGGGACCTTTGACTTTAGCGATCGCAGCCACGATCGCTTTGATCATGAAAACAGGTATCGGACGATGGCGTACATTAGTACGGCAGCATGGACAGGTCTTACGTCGGCGTAGCAAATAATCGGGATCATTGTCATCATGCATCTCGTCGTCGACGGTGGGTGCCTTTCGGAACCACTCCTGAAGACACGTTACACACAGGACATGACCACAGGGTGAAAGACTGCTGCTGTTCAGAGACAGGGAAAATAGATGGCATCGCAAAACGCACGCATATGGCCGATAGAGTAACTCCATGCAGATTTGACATTGCGAATTGCTTTCTATGGTTGTGATAGCCTAAAGCCAAATATATAAGAATCATCATGAATATAGGCATGGTACCAATCAACGAACCTCGTCTGACTTCATTGTCTTGCTCTGCAACTTGGACATTTGTGATTCGGACTCTTTCAGCTTCTGAACGGATCGAACCAGATTAGTATTGAAAAATGGTTTCATGGGTAGATTCTGACCTGTCTCAATGTGTTATCCTGTTGCTTCAATTCATCGATAACCTGAACAGTGTTGGCACTGATTTATGAGACAGTTGATTAAAAAAAAACTGAAACTACCTTGCTTTGTTTCTTGATAATCTTCTTGTTTTCCTGAGCCAACTTGAGGGGAAATAAACGATGTGGACGTTGTTATTATACAGGACACGCATACCCTTTTCCAGACATCTAACTCCCGTTTCATTTTTGCAATCTCAGCAGCAGCAAGGGAACCACCGAAGTCAGCGTGCGCGTCCACAAAGGCTCGCACATCTCTCCCCGATCCTTCAGCATCGGAGAGGGTACCCTTCAGTGGCAGCCCGAGCGATTCTTGAGATTTTGACCTCTCCAGCTTTGTGGAAGTAGCGCAGGCCTCTGGTGCACGAGACGTATTCAAATTCAAGGGGTTCTCTGCTAGATGGCGAGTGTGCGAACGGGGTTTTAACTTGGACTTGCGTCCACGGTCAGAATTGGCATCGTCAACAGCCACGAGGAACGACCGCGAACCAGACGCTTGGAGAGGTGGGTTTCCAGTTTTCTTTCGTTTATTCTGGTCAGCATGGGAGGCGTCGGCTTTGCGTGTCGGATTGAGTTGACCATATTGTTGAGCTGGTTGTGGGTCAGGTGATCTGGACCTACGCGTGCGCTGATTGGATAATGTTGACGAGCCCAATAGAGGCCCAAGTGGGCGTCGTTGAGCGTTATTGCGACGTGAGCCCCTCGCAGTAGCATTCATTAGGAGATGGATACGAGAATGAGCCCTGAAGCTGCCATGCGCTTCAGAGATGTTTTTGAGAGTACATACCACCCAAAGTGACTGACCTTGCTGATTACTTGGAGGCAACTGGCAGGTTGCTGTCAACGTCGTGGAAGCGGTTGAGGGACAAGACGCAGTCTGGACGATCATTGTGTACCTAATAAAGGCATGTGTGGCGTGACACTGTCACGTGATTGCTCGAGCGTACCCTCACACTGAAACCCGCTGAATGATATAACGAAAAGTTGGTCCCTCTGGGGACTAGGACGCTCAAAATGCAATATTCGCTCCAATGACCGTCCTGCTATCAACTCTAGTCTTATCTGGTTATTTGATCACCACCATGTTCTATCATTCTTACACCAAATTTGGCTACCAGTCAAACTTTGAGCTTTTTGCATTTCTGACCCTCACCTGACGTCGGGAGAAATCCCTATTACACAGCGTATATTCTGAGTCAATGTTGGAGCACCGTACCCCACCGCATCGAAAGGAGCTGGTGGACTAATATTTGAATGGAAAGATGAACTTATTCGTCACTGGTTTCATACCCTGGGACGTGACAGGATATCACTGCGCCAGAATAGTTTCACGATTTCAGTCAGCAAGGGATCATTAAATCATGTTTGCTTGCCCGGAAAGAAAAAGCGCCCACGTAAGTGGGCTGATGGTGTCAGGGCAGCGGTGGAGAATGGCATTTTAGCAGTACCGTTCTCAACCATCGGCCTGAGCAACAGCAACACCGCATCGCTGTCCAGACGGCATTAAACCGCGCAAAACATTCGGGAGATAAGGACCAACTGAACAGTATATC
The DNA here is from genome assembly GCA_038088935.1 of Pulveroboletus aff. viridisquamosus. NCBI lineage: Eukaryota > Fungi > Basidiomycota > Agaricomycetes > Boletales > Boletaceae > Pulveroboletus > Pulveroboletus aff. viridisquamosus. The sequence continues at coordinate 49,785 of JBBPJW010000093.1, forward strand.
ATAATGAAAGGCGAACGGGTTGTGTCCTGTGTTCGGGAAGATTCTCGGGTTGCCGACTCCGTTTGTCATATCCATCAGGCACCTCACGCCTAGGATCATGAAAATGTACAGGCGAGAAGGCTGGATAGGTAGCGGTTTCGGGCTGGCAAAAACTCACCTCGGGGGGCTGCCACTAACCGGCCGGCATCCTTGAAGAGCTGGTCATGTGAATTGACGACTATAGCGAGCAAACGGAGCAGGACGATGATACACGGGACGACTGGTATGAGGCGGCGTGAAAGTATGCCATCGCGGTCTAGTTGGCACTTCTGGCCCTTCTGGCTGGGGACAGGGCACGGGAGGAGGGGTGCCCCGGACAGGTACGCTCACACAAACCAAGCTGGCAAACGGTACATACCTTTTCGGATCCCAGCATCAGAGAACAAGACCCAATGGTCTCAATAGGTCGTATTTAACGCCTGGTTGACAGTCCGAATTAGTCGGTGCGAACGATCCGATAAACTGTACCCAATAGAGTTGGTCGGCACCTACATTGTCAAGCAACGGAGTGTGCGCCACCGCAGAGCTCAACGATGGGCTTTTACCCTTTTTTTGCTTGTGCAACCCATGTCGCTGTTGAGTTAGAAGGGTACCAAGTCTCGCGCGCATCGATACCATCCCTCGTTGACTCGGGACCAAGCTTCAGCGTTCCATGGCGTGTGACGACACCGCAGCACGACCGACTGATCCGTAGAGGCGGACTAGCAAAGATGAGCCTGCTTAGTCAAATCAGTTGATGTCGGTCAATTTAAAAAGATAAGTATATAATGACCAACAATTTCTGGTTACTTGTCGACACGCACCACCATCATCAGCATGTCTCTCTGTGAAAAGTGTGTCTCAGGTACGGCCGTCATCAGGCAATGGGCTGTCGATCGGCAAGGTCTGATCATACACTCGCAGGCGTTCGTCACGAGGGTACCCCCGAGGGTCTGTCATAAGAAATACTCACTGATGACTTGCCCGACCTCACGTTGGCTTTGTCACAGGCAAGATCGAGATCATCGACGGTGTCAGGACCTACACCGCAACACCAACTGGCGACTACCCCAAGGACAAGGCCATCCTCTTCTTGCCCGACGTCTTCGGTATCGACTTGATTAACTCCCGAGTATGTCCTATCTCGTCATATCGACACTGTCGAAGCGTTAACTAGGAGTGAATTATAGTTGCTCTCAGACGACTTTGCCAGAAATGGTTTCAAGGTAAATGTCATCCACTCGCAGTAGTGGCCGTCTTTCCAACTCTGCCAACTTGTTAGGTTTACGCCATCGACTACCTCAACGGCGATGCTCTGCCACAGGTTGGTGCCAGTTCCGTGCCTGAATGCGTCCAGTTTACGAGCAATTCACTGCCTTGTCTTCATCCCTATGGATAGACTGGCAAAACAGACCTGTTTGCTTGGCTCGCCAGACATGGCCAAGATGTCACCCGTCCACCGCTCGACAGAGTCATCACCACTCTCAAGGAACGAGGCGTGACGCAGTTTGCTGCTACGGGTTACTGCTTTGGTGGTGAGCCGGCAACGATGATCAGGGGTTGAACGAATTCGTTGCTGAGGATGTGACTCTTTACCAGGTCGCTACACCTTTGACCTCGCCTTCGACAAGGTCATTAAGGTCGCTGCCGTGGCACACCCCTCTCTCCTTAACGTTCCCGGTGACCTCGAGGTTGGTTGTTCCATCATGAACATAGTCCCCACGTTGCGAATCTCACTACTCCCCGTCTGGTCAGACGTTCAAACAGACCGGCATTCCCCTATTGATCAATTCTTGCGAAACGGACCAGATGTTCCCGCACGCGGCCCAGGCTCAAGCGGATAACATTCTCGGCGGAGGCTCTCAGACTTCGGCATTGTACCAGAGAGAGTACTTCCCGGGTTGTGAACACGGTTTCGCTGTCCGCGGAGACCTTTCGAAACCCGAGATCAAGGCTGGAAAAGAGGGTGCATTTAAGGCGACTGTTGAGTTCTTCTGGAAGCACTTGTAAACCTACTACTATGTGAACCGTCCTAACATTGCATATGCGATATTCCTGTCTTCTTTCGTTCATCGTGGCGCGCGTTACTGAAACATATTTGCCGTCCTTACAACCAATTGGACACTCGACATTTACTTGCCGTTTGTCTTGCTACCATTTCGTTTAGCTCATACAATATAGAACCTCAGTGATCGAGAGCGACCACCTCTGTCCGTCGTTGTATAACGCGCAACAAAGCAAATACGTTGATTAGCACTCGTGTGGGCTGAATCGTTCTTGGACATACGGTGCGAGAGCGACGAAGATCAGATGCCTGTATTTAAATGATTGGGAACACGGTGATTGGATTCACGAGCCAATTTTTATTTCGGGATCGTTGTCCCGTCAATCGCGGAAGACCCTTGGGTGTATACATAGTCTCTCCATTCCAGGCTGGTGCTCGACCCCTTGAGTCCGAACAATGCGAGCAGCTGCATGGATTAGATTATCCGTCGGATGATGAGGGATTATGTACAACATAAGTAGGTGGTGCAGTCTGGTGATATTGGTACCCCCTGATAATGACAACTTATTGTAATTGTAAAATTGTAGGATACTTGTAGTCACTACATCAACAGTTTCACAGGTTACCTTGTTTACTTTTTTGGTACTTTGCACACTCTGGCATGACTCACAAAGGCCAACAAAGTGGCAAAGCTTACAAAGTAATGCCAAATTATAAAAAGTAATAAAAGCATCCAAAGTACAAAGTATAAAATATAAGCTTGTACTATGTTAGTATTACTAATGGTGGGAAGTATTATCTCTATCAAAGATAGCTCAGTTGTATGTGAGACAATGGACTAGAATTATGTGGGTTTCTATCAGAGATACAGTAACTTCAAAGAGCATTCCAATATCTAATCTAAATCCAGGGCATGAAGTGCCCTGCAAACACCCATGGGAATTTCATTTCACTTTGGTAAGATCAAATATAGTACTTACTCTTGGCTACCATCCAGCCCTTATGTCATGTGATTTGGCCCAGTGGCTGTGGAGATATGTGTTGAAATTTCATTCTATTTATTTCATTCCTCTTCACTCTTGTCCTATCTCATACTTTCATGCCTCCGGGCCATTCATTCCTTAAGATCCCTACTTTTCTTTCTAGACATACGCCGTCCATTTTCATTACATAATCGCGTCGTTCTTTTTGACTACGGACACTGCCATATTGCACCTCAGTCTTTTGTTCATATGAAACTGAGGTAAGGCCACTATACACTCATTATATTCATTAGCTGAACAATACCTACAAGGTTTCCTTGTGCATAGGTTAGTTTAGAAGAATGTTCACAGTCTTTCATTCATATGAAACTGAGGTTTCCTTGTGCATAGTGTAATATCCTCTACAGTGCACCTCACAAAAATATGACTATTTAAAGACAAAGACTCCATTGAAATGTTTTATATACTGTTTTACCACAAGATCTTGAACAACTATACCTATGTTCTTGGTGTGCACTTCTGCTGCTGCTAAGACTACTGGTGAAGCCTAACCTTTGAACTAGAGGCTAGAAGAACTAGGCAAGAAGGATTTTGAATCCAGGAACTTGTGAAAACCTTAGAGGTTCAAGTGTACAAGACTGAAGAACTTCAGCTTGGACTTGTACCCCTTTTATACCATTGCATCTTGAGCATGGACCAGGAGGGTATGCCTTGCCCTACAGTAGTGTACAATAAGCTGTTCAATGGCAGAAAGAGAGTGAAAGTCTAGAAATACATGAGGAATACAGGTGGTATGAGATTATAGGTTAGATTAGTCTAGACTTAGTGAAATATAAAATGTGAAAGGTAAAGAGGTGACATAGTGAAGAGGTGATAGGGTCATGTAATGTGAATATGTGAAGAGTACAAGAGAAATTGCAAGAGCTTCATCTCTAGCTGCAATCAGATTCTTTAATCTATTAGCAATAGTGGATATAAGAATCTTGGAGATTGTTGAGGAAAGAGCACAGAGTTTATATTCCATCATGAAAAAGAATGAAAATTGGTTCATAATAGAGTGAGGGTGGTGGTTATGGATAAATTCTGCATGAAAGATCTGTTCTGCCCATTTGAAGGGATTGGCTCCACAAAAGATATGAAGGTAGGTTTTGAATTTCTGATTGACTTATTCAGTTTCTCCATCAGATTGGGAATAGTATGCAATAAAGAAAGAAAGGTTGTTTAGGAGTTTAACAAGCTCCTTAGCAAAGGCAGAGGTAAACTGGATGTTATATACTGGCACTACTTAGCTAGGGACTATTTTTTATTCTTACTCTAAGCTAAGTTCTCTTTACTATTTACTATCTTTGACCACTTTCTTTGATCTTATCTTATCTTACATTACCTCATCTTATCTTATATCTTATCATGCCATATGGTTAAATCTAGCCTGGTCCAGCCTTTAAATCTTATATAATATAGTCTTTATCTTATTATAGCCTAGACTTTCTCTGATGTCATGGCCTAGCCCTCTAATATTATACTTTACCTTTGCCTTGCTTTCTTTTATTAATTACACTCTATTTGCCACTGGTTCCTATATAGTTTTTCTTTGCTCTATTTTCTTATTTAGCATTATTTTCTATATACTAGCTACCTTATATACTTCTTATGGCCTGGTTTATGTATACTTTATAGCAATATATAAAGGGGCAAGGGCATAGGCTGGTTTTCCATTCTAGAGCACTTGTTTACTTGTTTACCTTGTTTTCTAGTGCCTTCTCTAGGCTGCCATTCTTTTGTTCTTTCTTGTTTTGGGTACCTCTCAAGGTGGTTTTCTCTTGCTATTGGTTTAGATCCACAGCACTGGAGGCCTCAGTAAGAGATAATCTTGTCATAAAGACCAAATCATAGGTAGACTTTGTAAAAAAAGAGGATGGCAATACCCTTAGCTATGGTGGTTTTCTTGGTAGGGCAAAGAATTAACCCCTTTGTAAGCTCATGATTAACCATGATTAAAAGGGAATCATAGCCATTGGAGAGGGAAAGATTGGTAATGAGGTTGCAAGAGATTATCTGGAAGGGGCAAGTGGTGGTAAAGTAAATAAGGAAGAGTATAAGGGCAGAGGGGTAAGTGTTGACTTTATTTTATTGACAGATAGTACAATCTTCAATAAAGTGGCAAATATAGGTTGCCATGCTGGGCCACCAGAAGTCCTGTTTAACATTCTGAAGGGTTTTTAAGTAACTCAGGTGGCTAGCAAGGGGGTAGTTATGGCAATAATAGAGAATAGACTGGTGGAGGAATTTATCCATGGGGACATAGACATGAACATGGTAGATAAGGAGGTTATTATAGAGTTTCCAATTTACAACATATTTATAAAGGTCAGGATACATGGGGTCATTCCACTTGTAAAAGAAAGAGAGACAGAGGGGGTCAGTTTCTGCATGCTTGTAGATATGAATGGTCAGGGTCATGTCAATAATGCAGTAGAAGAGGTACTTGGAGAGGGCAGTGATAGCAGAATTGTTGATGGAGTTAAAGGGGCAGAGGTTAGGGCATTAGAAAAGAGCATCAGGGCTGAAAAGAGCTGATTCTACAATATGGTGAGGTTAGATTGTTATGGCTCAAGCCTAACACAACAGTCTCATGTAACCATGGGAACTGTAGAGCACGAGATGCGCTGGTCATGTGATCAGTTGCACGTGATCGTGCGAACAAGTTGCCTAATAAGGCAAACCCTAGGCTAAGGCTAAGTCCTTTATTCAGAGTATTCCCTTGTATAAGGTATTGGTCACATGATGTGGCAGATCTCAGATGAGATCCAGATCTTCTGATGATATCTGATCTCTTGATCTAGATTAGGATCTGATCTGTGGCAGAGATCCAGATTGGATCTTCTTGGCCTCTAGGCAGCCATGCTGCAATCATAGATCTCTACCTGTGCTGTCTTTCATTCTCCCACATCCTCATGGTGTGGTTCCTCTTTCATTCCCTACCCTTGATCCATAAGGCCACTACCTCACTCCTCACTGTCACCCCATGTTCTCCTTCATATATCTATTTAGAGGTCAGAGCTACTTTAGCTATTGGTGTCCATAGATAGCACTCTTTAGGGTAGATCTTCTGTACATGGTCTGTGCGCAGACCTTGACAATATATAAGGCAGGAGATGCAAGCTGGGTATTCCCCAGTCTTGCTCTCTTGACCTCTAAGCTGGTTATACAGTCTGATCATTCAGTACTGCTGGCTAGGGTTTATACAAGGGCCCATTACTCATCCTTTCTCTATTCGCCTAGTTAGGGGCCACTAGCACAAAAGCCCTAGCAGTTATCAAGGACAGATCAGGAGTGTCCACCAAGGAAGACTCGAGTATCAAGGAGTAGCAGGAAGCTTCCACTTCATAGATGTCAAAGTTAGCAAGATTAAGTAACCAACAGGCCTATTGGTAATTAAGAATGTTATATACCAATCCAAGGTGCCTCTTAATGATGCAGACCAGTATGTGACCTCTATATCAACAACAATGACAAGAGAGCTTTTAGAGACTAGTGGCCCCAAACTAGGCAAAAAGAAAGGAAGTAAGCCAAGACAAGAGTATCCCTGCAAGAGGACTAGAGCATACAGAAGAATGTACTTAGTAACAGAAGTGGTCAAGACTGGATTGCCCCAAGTCTCTTTCTATCTCTTATATATTGTCAACTACTATCTAAGGGCACTAATAGTAGTAAGTGCACTTTTACATAACTAAAGAAAAACATAGGGCAGAGGGTAGGAGTAAGGCAGTGGCCAAATGAATATGCATCTCCTTGTATTTCCACTCTTTTTCATTTGCTCTATAGTGATATGTTTCTTTCAACAGGTCTCTGTCAATCTTATCACAGATTTACTACTATCTGTTATGGATCTAGACCAACAGCAAGAGGAAACCACCTTGGGGGGTGCCCAATACTGGGGAGACAAAAGAATGGCAGCCTAGAGGAGGTGCTAGGAAACAAGGTAAACAAGTAAACAAGTGCTCTAGACTGGGAAACCAGTTTATGCCCTTGCCCCTTTATATATTGCTACAAGATGTGCATGGACCAGGCCATGAGAAGTACATGAGGTAGCTGGTGTACAGAGAACAATGCTAAATAAGAAAATAGGGCAAAGGGAAACTAAATAGGAACCAATGGCAAATAGGGAGTAATTAGTAAAAGAAAGCAAGGCAAAGGTAAGGTATGACATTAGAGGGCTAGATCATGACATTAGAGAAAGTCTAGGCTACAATGAGGTAAAAGGCTATACTATATGAGGTACAAAGGCTAGACCAGGCTAGATCCAACCTCATGGCATGATAAGATATAAGATAAGATAAGATAAGATAAGATAAGATAAGATCAAAGAAAGCAGTCAAAGACAGTAAATAGTAAAGATAACTTAGCTTAGAATAAGAATGAAAAATAGTCTCTAGCTTGTTATGCATCCAAAAAGTATAGTCTGAATACTACAGTGAACTAGTGAGTAACAGGCAACCTAAAACAACAAGAGGGCTTTTAAGCTAATGGCTCCAAACTAGGCTTGTGAATCTTGAAAGGAGTAACTCAAGTTAACACTAGTAACCAGTACTTAGGCCATAAGGAGTAAGGAGAAGGAGGAACTCAAGTTAACACTGAAGTACTCAAGTAAAGGTAAGTAAGATACAAGTAATCAAGACTAAAGAGACTCCAGATCTTGCCCACCCTGTATATATATTGCCAGGGGCATAGCCTCTACACAGGATAAGTAATCTACTATATATGTAAACCAATAGCAGTTACTACTTATACCTTCTATATAGGAAACTGGGCATAGGATAATGAGTAAGAAGTAAGGTAGTGGCCTCACAAATCAAGAAAGAGAGAAGAGAATCACATCATGAGAATGTGGGAGAATGGAAGGGAAGCTTAGGGTAAGCAGATATGAATATGGCATAACAACCTGGAGGCTAAGAAGATCTATTTAGATCTCTGCCATAGATATGATTCTAATCTAGATCCATTAGATCAGATGTCATTAATATCAATCTAAGATCTCATCTGAGATTCTACCACATCACACGACTAACCCATGAGCAAGGATAAGTCTAAATAACAAATCAAACCTAAGCCTAGAGTTTATTCTTATGAGATAGGCAAGTCCCATGGTCACATAAGGAAACCATCAGTGTTTGCTAAGTGCATAACATAGCTAAGTAGTGCCAGTGTATAACACTCTTCACCTGGAACATGAACTTACCTCTGCTCAAGCTTAAGAGTATGCCATTGACCTTGACTTACTCCACAAATTTCTTTGTAAAGAGATAGCTGCTGCTCAGAAAAGGTACAAAGGTCTCACTAATGCCCAACAATCTCTGGCACTAAACTTCAAAATAGATAACCAGGTCTTCATTAAGGTTAAGTACTTCAGATCTACTTGACCTTCTAAGAAACTTATTAAAAAGAACTTAGGACCTTATACCATCATTGCTTAGGCAGGCTCTCTCTCCTTTATGCTTTACCTTTTGGAGAATATAAAGTTCATGTATCTGATCTTTTATGTCTTCCAATTAGAACCCTTTGTCTCCAATATTATTTCTAACCACATTCAGTTACCACCACTCCCAGTTGAAATTGATGGAGAACTGGAGTTTGAGATCTCCAAGATCCTCAATTCAAAAATAGATTACAGGTAATAAAACTGCAAACTACTTTATCTGATTAAGTGGTCAGATTATAAAGGTACTAATAAGAAAATCTCATGGCTTCTTGCCACTGAATTAAGTTATGCTTCAAAGATTGTTGAGGAGATCCACCTCCATTATCCAGACAAACCCAGACTATTGTATGCCTGACCCAATTGAGTTCATTGATCTAGTCACAGGGTCTTCTATCTACTCAATGGTTACATTCTCCACTTCTATATTCCTGTCTCCATTATTCTTTTCAACCTTTATGCTCAATTCTGCCAACTCTTCCATGATCTCATCCATCTCTCCATCTTCCAGCTCACTCTCTGAGCTCCCCTTATCTTCTTTCCCCACCACTCATGCCTTATTCAAGACATCAACCAGTTTCTTCAGCAACCAGTTCTAGTGCCTTATCTTCTGCCATACCTTCCCATCCACCTTTCAAATCACCACCTCTAGCAGGCAACAGCCCTCAGCAACCAGCCAGGAGCTATTCTCTGTCTCTTCTAAATGTGCCCTGCTTTTGAGTGCCTCTTTCTCCCCACTTTTGCTCCTTTGCTTTTACTTTAGTTTTTCCTGACCAGGGTAGTCATATCTTGCCTTCACTCTATGCAGGCAAGGCATAATGTTGACTTGCCAGGGCCCACCTTGCAGTCAAGCCCTCAATTATTATACCTCTAGCATACCAGAGTCTTCTTTACTCTCCTTTTTCCATTGCCCTTGCTTACCCCTGCCTGAGCTTGCTGAAGTTGCTCTACCTAGCACACAATTAGTTCTTGGGGAGTGTTAGCATCTTCTGTACTCACCCATCTATGGACTGCCTCCATAGCCTCCTGCTTCTTTACCTTCTCAGCCTGCTATCTCATGATCTTTTCTGACTTTCTCTAAGCCTCTGCCTTTCTTCCAGCCTCTTTTTTCTTCCTTGCCTTTACTTGTTGCTTCCACTCAGTGTACTTTGCATTACTAAGCTTCACCTCATCCTCCATGCACTCCTCAAGGCATACATCAGACCATGTGTGGATGTTGGCAAATAAAAACATGATAGAAAAATATTTGAGTTTTTACTGTTTTATGAACTCATGTTCAACTAAAACTCTGACACTTACTCTAACCACATACTAGACCAAGTCACATGAGCCTATGGCCTTCAGGGATTCAGGCCTTTAAAGGAGAGTACTGTTATATTTCAGACCACCATTTTTACTCTATAATGTCTTTAATACAACTCTGGTTGGAAATTACATTTAAGCTACATGCTGGCTAGTTTCCATTTCCCTCATTTTCTGTCTATCTAATGATACTTACAAATTTCTCATATATACTTTCATGTCCTTCTGACACAGCTCCATAGTTCTTCTAGCCTCATTTCCTATTTCTTGCCCTTCTTACTTATTCTCTGTTATTTTTTAGTTTTATCTTTCAGTTTCATCCTGGCATGACATTGTCAGTGTCATACCTGACATTTCTGTTCATATCCAGGTTGCACTGACACCTGCCTTCACTTATGTGACAAATTTTGTTTCATCTTCTTTTCCTTGTTTGATAATTTACTTCTTTATAATATAAGTACTATAGCTCTATATTTTGTACCTCAGTTTAAATATCAATATAACTTAGCACACTTTCTTTTTGTCTCTAACTCCTCTTCCAACCTTATGAGCAGGCCATATGCCCTCATTCTCTGAATCTAAGTCTCTATAACTTACTTTGATCCTCTGACCTTCTTCAAAATTTGAGGCACTGGGACTAATGCAAAGCCATACCACATAAGATAAAGCCAAGCCCTATTTAACCATTGCTCTGGAGTGTTCTGAAGTAAATCTGGAGTATATTCTCATTTAACAGCAGATACCAATGCATCTTGGAGATAAATGAAGATGTTAGCAGTAACAGTGTCAAGGCATGTCAGTTTGAAATTGAAAGATGGTGAGAAGATATGAGAGTCAAAACAGAAACATGAAAAGAACAAGAGCAGGAGAGTATGTGAAGGTGAAGCAGAATAGTCCAGAGAGAACAAGATAAAAACAAAGTTGTACTAAATAACTAAAAATGAGACAAAGCTGAAAATGGAATAGAGCAGAAATGGAGTGGAGGGTTGAAGCAGCTATAGTATCACTAGTGCAGGGAAAGCATGAGCACAACTGGAGTGAAATGGAGTAGTAGCAGAAGAGCCAGAGATACATAATGTTATGGATCTAGACCAATGGCAAGAGGAAATTACCTTGGGGGGTATCCAAAACTGGGAAGGACAAAAGAATGGCAGCCTAGAGGAGGCACAAGATAACAAGTAAACAAGTGCTCTAGACTGGAAAGCCAGTCTATGCCCTTGCCCCTTTATATATTGCTACAAAGTGTGCATAGACCAGATCATAAGGAGTACATGAGATAGCTGGTATATAGAAAACAATGCTAAATAAGGAAATAGGGCAAAGGGAAACTACATAGAAATCAATGGTAAATAGGGAGCAGTAAGTAAAAGAAATCAAGGCAAAGGTAAGGTATGACATTAAAGGGCTTGATCATAACATTGGAGAAAGTTTAGGCTATAAAAAGGTAAAAGGCTATGCTACATGAGGTGCAAAGGCTAGGCCAGGCTAGACCTAACCTCATGGCATGATAAGATATGAGATAAGATAAGATAAGATCAAAGAAAGCAGTTAAAGATAGTAAATAGTAAAGGAACTTAGCTTAGGGTAAGAATGTAAAATAGCCTCTAGCTAAGTAGTGCTAATGTATAACACATAAAGAAAATCAAGGGTTAGTATAATCTACTGGCAAGCACTAAGTGTGAAAACCAAGTAAAAGCTGGGTTAGAATTGGGTTTGAAAATATGGGATATAACAGTTTTGGACTCTTTAAAAAGGTTATTTCAGATAAAGGCCCCCAGTTTGCCTTAGCATTTGCCAGGGAATTAGAAAGGATTCTCAAATATAACATCTCTCTCTTAACTGCCTATTATCCACAGTTAGATGGAGAAACAAAATGAGCAAATCAGAAGGTTGAAATCTATCTACAGATATTTTGTGGAAGTAATCCTACATTATAAGCAGAACTAATTCCCCAGGCAGAATTCATGCATAACCACTACCTTCACTCCATTGCAGGAAAGTTTCCATTCTTTCTTATGATGGAATATGAACCTCTAGCCCTACCTGTAATATTTCTGGAATTCTTTCTCCCCACTATTACAGATCAAATCAAAAATCTCACTGCCTCCAGAGAAAAAGCCCTGGCAGACTATGGCCTCTTACATTAGAGAAAAGTTCTTCCCTTTTCAAAAGATAATAAGATCTGGCTCAAGATATGAAATTTGAAACATAATTTCTAACTTACCCAAAACTTGTGCCAGAAAGTGAAGGACTATTTGAAATCACTCAGGTCCTCATATCCATCATCTATTACCTCTAACTCTCTAAAACCTAGAGGATTCACCCTATATTCCATGCCAGTTTTCTATCTCCATATTGGGAAAATCAAATCCATGAAAAGAACTTTCTCTATCTATTACTGGATCTTTTAGAGACAGAAGAGGAATTTGAGATAGAGCATATTCTGAAACACAGAGGATTACCAGACTCCTGTTTATTCCTGATCTGCTGAAAAGGTTATTTAGCTGGAGATTGTCATATCCCACACTTCATCATGCACCTGCTGCACTTATACAAAACCTGCACTATTCTCAGGACCAACCTTTCCAGCTTCCTGTTCCCACTCCACTCCCATTCCAGGTTCATCCCTGTTCTGTTCCCAGTACTCACTACCTTAATATTCACTCCATCTTTCCCAGGCCACTCTACTCTATTTCTGCACTGTTACCCACCCCTAGTTATCTTTGTCACCATCCCTGTTCCTGTTCCTGTTCCTGTTCCTCCCTCTCTATCTTCACTTCCTCTTGTCACC
>JBBPJW010000094.1:0-37558 GCA_038088935.1 Pulveroboletus aff. viridisquamosus
CCAGCAATATATAAGGCAGGAGATGTCAAGGCTGGGTTCTCCAGTCTTGACCTCTTGTGACTTAGGCTAAGGTCCTAGCTCGATCTAAGGGCCGACCCCTAGGGGGGTCCCTCCTCAGCTCTCATCCACTACCTAGTCAGGGTTTATACACAGGATCTCAACCAGGCTCATCCTTTCCCTCTCGCCTAGTTAGGGGCAACTAGACAAAAGCCTCATATAGATATTGGAAGGTCTAGGACAATGGTGTTCCCCAAGGTGTCAGTGAAGAATCAAGGACTGCAGGTGGATTCCCGCAACAGATACTGTTTCAACAGTATATTTAAACATAGTCCATTTTGTTTTGACATCTACCATAACAGTTCTTAAGTCTTTTTATAAGCTATCTCCTAGAAGCCTCAAGTTATAGCATTTACCTTCACTAATAATATCTAAATATCAAAAGTTAAAAAAAATATTGCAATATGGTAACTGTTATAACCTAGGCTAACAACAAGAGCAGTGAGATGGAAGACTAGGAAGAAACACTCTTCTAACCCCTAAAAGGGCTAAATAAGCAGGAAAGAGAACTTAAAAGAGGCTAAGACTAAAAAGATTACTCTGGTAAGTCAAAAAAGACTATATTACAAGTGGTCAAGTTTAGAGAAGACTTGACCCACCTGGAAGCTCCATTATATCTATGGTACACAAGTTATAACAAGTCACTATAGTAAGATAAACAATCAAAATAGAAGTAACAAGAATAAAAGTGTAAAACCATAATAGTAACTGTTTTGTAATGGCTATATCTCAGCAGCCCCTAAATGAAATCACATGACCAAGAGGGCAATTATGTAGCCAAGAGTATATATAGTAATTTGTCTTCCCAAAGCTAAGTGAAATTCCCACATATTATTGCAGTGTGCTTTCCATACTGGATTGAGGTTAAATATTGCAATAGTTTTTTCAGTCACTGTAAATATATAAACTGGTTTCATGAAATTCTTGTCTTAAAATGGGCATATCTCTACAGTTATTGCATCAAATTACATTATTCATCAAGTGTTGTTTTCTGATCAAGAGTAAACACTATCTCTTATCTGCCTTTATTCAAGTAAGAATTCTGTATGCTGTCAAAGTATGCTTTGTTCACTAAAAAAAAGTCTAAATATGGAACCAGTTCTGTAGTTAATGTGGTTCTAATATGATTTTATTAAATTCTTTCATGACTTATGATTTGAGCACTCAACCACCAATTCATAAGTCAACTACTTAACCTATATTCTGGATTTTGTTTGAAATCTTGGATTATCAAAAATGGAATCATAAGTTTGTTGTCACTTCTGAGTGTTACTTTTTTTTAAAGTGTCAATACTATAATAATTTAATTTATTTCTGCTTTCCTGAAATACCACAAATTAAATAATACCAAGCCTATAGCCCGTTAATGCACGATGCACGGTGTGGCAGGACGGTTTGTCGCATTGCGTACAAACCCAATTGCGCGATATCAAGTCGCCGGCAAACACGATGGACAGAAGATCCGGAGGCCGTGCCCATGCGTGACCACACCTACGATGCTCCGATTGTGGTGTCATAGCGTGGCGTCCACGAGTCTACCTGCAAGAAACCCCGGAGGTGACATTGCACACGCACTCAGGGACAGGTGGCTCGTGAGTGTTCTGCGGACACTACTGCAGACACGAGGGGTGAGAATGGACACGCGCACGAGGGTACCACGCTGGACCTTACATGATTGATTACTGTACCCTTCCGAGCTCGCATTCGGCCCTGGTGGGGTCCCTGCGGATGCGAAAGAAGGCTGCTGCAACGTCTAAGATATCCTGGGTTCGATCGGAGATTGCCTGGCAGGCTGTGAGGGCCAAACCTAGAATCGTTTTGCCTCGATGTCGAGGAACATTTAAACCCTGCGCTAACGTGTATGAACTAGGTTTGCGTGAGATGGTGGGTTCCACAAGACGGAAAACACACGCCTGCCAAGGTGGTGCGGGACTGGCAGTAGGATTGCTCTCGGCAGCACTACTTGGCTACTTGGAGCAGGATTACATATCACGCAGATCAACAGGGCGTTCCGTTTCAGAGGACTTGTGACAAGGCTCGGACATGCGTGTCAACCACACCAGAGTACACGACTGGAAAGTAAGCGGGCCTCGTGCACCGGGAACATTTGTGTCATTGTATCCGGTGGACAACGTTGTCCAGATGCAAAAAAATCTTGGTCACGGTGGTTGAAAGCCTCAAAGGGGTAGCTAAAGGTAGAACAATGCTCCAGGAACGTTGTGATGGCTACCAAGATCATCAGGCATTCGTGTGTACGCGTCGGATTAGGTTTGTCTCTACGACGCGAGGCAGCTTTTGCCTAAACCGTCACCAACAAACGATTGCCCAAATTCGCAAGAAAGGAGGTCCCTGGTCAACCATGTCTTCGACATATCTTTGTACTACAAATGGTGCTTTGGCGAGTATAAGAACTTGGTCGTCTTCAAAAACGTCTCACACCTCATACTCGTTCACGGAAAAACTTACTCCGCAACCTTCTCCTGCATTAGATCATTTCCCATACGCAGTCTTATAATGCTGCAGCTTCGCCCTGCCCACCCCATTCAGACAAAAGCCATCTGGGACTCTGAAGACGCGTCCTTTGCATCTGCTATGTACCCTGCTCAGCAATCCTACCCCAGCAACGTTCAGCTCCCCCGCACCCTCCAACGTCCACCCTATGCCGATATCCCTGCTCAGAACATTACAGCAGTCGCACCAGAACTGGCCGGCGTCGCCATCGAATACGTTCGCCGTGGGTTGCGTGTCCAGGCCAGCCAGTGAGTGCCCTGTATCCCCAATGGTGCCAATTCCTTACGACTCCATAGGATGCTGACCGGCATATCGGCGCTCTCGTCCTCCCATCTGCCTTCTTCAATGCCACGGTCGCAGCTTCATCAAACGCGATCTCTCACCATACCAATACGTGCTACATCTCCTGCAGCCTCTCTTCCAACCCATGTTCTGGCCCTCTCCAGATCAGCATCCCAAGACGCTTCCGCACTCCTCCTTCCTACCCACGCACTCGTCCTCGCATCGCAATGTGCATCTCTTCCTCGCCTACCATCTTCTAATTCGTCCGGACACCCAAACGCCACAGTCACCGTCACTCTCCCTGTCCTCCCGCTCTCGGTGCCCTCACCTTCTGCATTCACGCCATTACACGCGTTTTTGTATACACACTCCGTAGCTCAACTGCTTTCCACACTCGTCCCGGCGATTCCCCCATCCTTCCTCTCCACCCTTACAACCTCGCAAGCTTTAAGGGGTACACTCTCTTCCGGTCCCGCATTGCACTCGCTTTCGGCACATCTTCTCTCCTCAGCACCTGGAATGGGCGCGCTTACCAATGTTGCCCAGAATATCGCCGCTGTCTGGCGCAACGCGGTTGCACTTGGCGTACATGACCCCGAACTCTGGGATTGTCTCGACTTGGCATGGGAAATCGTGCTGGGTGCGATGAATCTCGGTGCTGGCGCGCACTAAAAGATGACGCGCTGGCGCGGCAGACCCGTTCATCTTACTAAAATGGATTCATGTTTCTCGAGGAGTTTCCCACCCCCATATTCGCACCATCATCGCACACATCTCACCATGGCCTTGGAATCTGTATCTCTTAACACCTCTTTCGGTCTTTCACGGACCACCCATGATTGTATGATCGTCTCTGTCGGATACCCCCTACTCTACCCCGAGTTAATAGTTCCAGAGACGTGTATCTGTTATGTCTGTCAGAACCAAAAAAAAAAAACTGCGTTCCCTCTGGTCGATTGATACTGAGCCCACAACTAGCCTCGCAGTGAAATACCTGCTTCGTGTGCTCCGTTAGGAACATCTCAGTCACTTTTGCTTTGACTGTCAAGTTGTCTACCTCGCCGTGTCATTCGGTAATTAATATGAACCTTATGTTTGATAAACCTCCAATGTCATTATGCACAAACCCAGAGCGATCGGGATTAAGATTAGAAACAGTTCAAAGACGGCGAGCAGGCAGCATAAGATGTCTGCCATCGCATGCGAGGCATTTTTCCATTTCCTCCTAGCATGCTCCTCCTACGCCGAGCGACGTGACCAGACCAGATACAACATGGGCAACATAACACACGAAATTACATTCTTACTGAACCACAAAGAGACACCCCTTGGCTACATTAAAGCGACAGGCCGCCTAACGACAACCTTCGGCGACCTCACTCCCCCACCCAACCATTAGATGCTGCCTGTCCGAAGCCGAAGGGCAAAAGATGTCACGCGCCCCATCACCATCGTCGCACGGAGAGTCATCTAAATCCAAAAAGGTATGACACTGTACACAACACATAAAATACCAACCCCCCCCGCCTTACGCAGATAACATGCGCACTACATACACCCCACCATACCTACCCATTGCAAACGTACGTACAGTCCAGCAAAGGACTCTACCCTATTGGTCAATAAACGAGGAAAAAAAATGTCTGCCGTATTCAAACTCTAAACACGTCTGCAATACGGCACAATTGCTGACCCTTGCATACGCGATTGAGGGCACAAGCCAATCCAGTAGGCTCATACCGAAAAAAGCAAGGCGTATTCGCATTTTGAACCTTCGTTGCTCAAGCGTATTCCAGTTCCGTTCATTACCAGGATCCCTCTTTCTTCCCGCTGAGCACTTCGACACCTGTTCTCACCAAAGTTCTGGGACAAGGGTACATCAAAATCTTGTAACCTTGGTCACCAGCTCGTCGACAACCCGATCGGAAACGCTGTGCGTTTGGCCATGGGAACATCGGTTCGCTTACTATTCAATGACATCGCTGCGCGATTCGCTTGGGTGTTGTCAACAAACTGTTTGACTGAACTAGTCCCTTTTTTGAGACTTACGGCGTGAGCACAGGCGTTGAAAGACGTCAAGGCCGATAGTGGGGCAGCATTGCTGACCTAGAGCACTTCCTTCAGTCTAAAGGAAATTTGCGGGTACATCCCAAAGTCATGCGCATCAAGTTTGCGGATCACACTTGGAGATTTCATTTGGGATGCGTGCGTGCGTTCTAGAGGTCTAATGATTCTAGTTCGATCGACGCTCGGCGAGTCTCAGTCAACCACTTCGAGCAGCTTTTGCCGAGTTGTGTACAGGTTCCACTACCATGGCCACGAGCTTGTACGGTTGGGCTTTCCACTCCAATGCCAATGTTGCTTTACAGGAGGTAAAAGAAGTGCAGACGCCCATTCTACCTGTGGGTCGCAACTGCTCCCATAGCTCCCATCAATGCTCGGTATTACATCAGACGAAGACTCGTGGAACCTCGCCCCTCCAGAGTCTAACGTTAGAGTAGAGATCGACGAGTTTTCTTACTGCTATCGAGGATCATATCTGCTTTGATCAGTTCCTTGCGTCAGATACAGCACAGAGGAGAGTGTAGGGAGCAATAAAATGGGCCGAGTACGGTGTCATTCGTGTACATGGGAGCAGATTGCAGTAGAACGTCGAAGCGATGCGAAAATGCGGTCGAATGAACTTTCCTAGGCTTTCATATAGCCAAGGCAGTGGAGATCAAACGCTGTATACTGTATTGCTTGGTTGTGTCACATTCTTACTCGGGTCAATGGCAACGGTCACTCTTATACTGTGGTCTGGAGTCAAAGCCTGCAAGGACTCACTGCCTTAACGTCCACACCATACTATACCCTGGACTGTAACCAGGAATGCTGAGCCTCAAGCTTTGGTTACTCGTTCGTTTGTTTCGGAAAAACAGGTCCGTGTGCAGAAACCAAAACATGGTTACGAAGGTCCGCTCTAGTATCCTACCTTGACCCCCCTTCGTTAGATAGGTTCAACTTGTTCTCTACCTGCTGGTGCTCTCCAGCAGCTGCCTTCGATCCACCAAGGTAACCGACGGCCAATTTTTACTTGATGGTCCCTGGCAGCGTTTACCCACGTTGGTCGTAACCATCATCCTTGACTTAATTAAACTTGTGTTCCCGCTGCCCGGCTATACGTGATGCTCGCTGCTCAGATGAAGGTGAGAACGCTAAATTGATCAAACCCAAGGCTGTTCCAGTGTGGTTGCCAGCTGAGTGTCAACCCGCATGCTTTTCCCTAATGCGAACATTGGGCGATAAGCAGGTCGTGTCGTTATATAAGGCTCAGGGGGTGTCTTCTTGCAGCGCCGGGTTCCCACTCTTCGATGGCCCTTGTTCGATCGCTGGCATTCATAATGCTCTTTGACGCCATCCTTCGCGCCAACTTGTTGCTTGTTCCGGTAGTTCTGGCTGTTCCTTCCGAGTTGGGCACTCGCGTTGCTTCCCGCGGCGACATCTTCCAGTCCCAGATAAATAGCCGTCTAGAGCAGGGTGCTGGTTCTGTTTCCAACACTCAGTACAGCAAGAATTGGGCTGGCGCCATCTGGGCCAAGGGCAACGTCTGCAGCATCTTCCTATTCTACGATCACACATGACTCATCCCCGTCTCGCTTTAACAGGAAACTTTCAGCACTGTCACTGGGACCTTCACTGTCCCCACTCTTTCGGGTTCGAGTGGGAGCTCTGCTGCCGCCTGGGTTGGTATCGATGGTGACACTTGCGCGAGTGCTATTCTCCAGACTGGCGTTGTGTTCACCGTTGAGGGCAATCGACCCACATATTATGGTAAGGTAATCTCGAACCACATAATTCACAGTTGTCTCAATAAGCGTTTCACGAATAGCCTGGTATGAGTGGTACCCCGCCAACGCCCACAAGTTCTCAGATATCAGCATCTCTGCTGGGGACGTCATCAAACTCTCTGTTGTTGCTTGGTCTGCGAACTCTGGCACTGCAACAATTGAAAATCTAAGTAACGGTCAGCTTGTGTCTAAGAGTCTCGACTCCTCCACTCCTCTGTGCGGTCAGAATGTGGAGTGGATTATTGAGGATTATATGCAGGGTAATAGCCTTGTCCCCTTTGCTGACTTTGGTACGGTTACCTTCACGAATGCCGTGGCCACCGGGACGGGGAATTATTACCCCAACGGTGCCACCATCTTCGACATCAGACAGAACAATCAGGTCCTCACCAATGTCTCGACCAATGGAACATCTGTTACGATTCAATACGTGTAGTTCGAACTATGCAGTTTATTCATAGATGGAGAGACGGGTGATAGCCTTCTGGCGGTGATGAAGCGAATGATCGAGTTTTAGTCGCGAGTAGGCCAGATCCTGACATTCTTGCTTAATACTGGGATAGTTGATCTTCTATCAACCTGGAACAATATGTAGGCTGTACGCCTGCAAACATGCGTGGGTGGTTAATAAAGTGGATGACGGATCATTCTAGACTCCAGGCAATTCCAGAACATAAAAAGATTGAAGTACTGGACGCCATGACTACGCACAATGAGGGGTCGTGAGTGCTACTGTTCCTCAGAGTTATCAGGAATGCTCATGAGTCCGCTACAATTTCTGACACGCCCAATGCATTGTTGATTCTCTGGAAATCTGTCGGTTCGTTGCGCAGGTAAACGTCATGATTCGTGCCCCCCCAGGGGATCTCAAAACTATCCACTACAATCTCCATTGCAGGGCCAACGAAGGGAGCGAAGACGTCCGACTCATAGTCTCGATGGCGGCGCGATGGCTAGGCGGTGCACTCCGCCTCTCAAATCGAGGCTGTCCAGATCGAACTAGGATATGACAGTTTGAACGATAACTTGACTGTCGTAACCCTGGAGGACGTGCTGGTACTCTGCGGAAATCCTATCAAGATCGACGACCGTATGTCATTGCTGGGCTTTAGTCATTCGACCGTGCGGGTGAAGGTACCAATGGGATCCCATGGGACGGTCTTATGCATGCATCCTGTAAACTCTCCCCACTCAGCCACCTCCCGAAGATAGGACGTTGTCGAGGGACTTCTTCGATGCGCATGCTATATACAGGGACCTCGCCTTGTGCTCGATCACACATGCCATGACGGATGATATCGAAACCGCACTCCCCAAGTCGTACACACGGGCCTTCATGTTGGATATTTCAGACGCCACTCCATCGTTAACCATTGTCACACGCTGGCATGATCTCTGCTACTACGACCCAGAAGACGATAATGCTATCGACCTGTTGGTCCAGCTATAGAATCATGCTCCTGAGAAGCCGGGCAAGTTCCGTAAGGTTCTACAAGCGTTGGATGACCCCACCGAGGACATTCATTATCAATGGATCGTCAAGAGAAGGAGCTGGTCCTCGGTGTCCTCAGTCGGCTTGGTGTTCCATGGTGCTCGAACGCTACCTCGTCGTCCGGACCTTGCTAGAGGCGAAAAGAAGGAGAAGCTGGTGAAGTGGGCAGAGAAGCTTGGCAGGTTCGACCTAAAGGATACGTTGCTCGACTTCAAACTATCGGAACTGGTGGGGGAAGAGGTACTATTGAGATTACAAGAAATGCAGCAGAATCACAGGATGCGGTCATGGCTGACGAGGGGCGATGCCAGTGTTTGGAGATGGTGCCCGCATCGATCTTTCTGCCTCGTCGCCTTCGTCTGACTGTCTGTATTAGTTCTCTATGTATAAGATGGAAAGCTCAGGATTGGTTCAGCCCCATTGCTGCCTGGCGGGCCGGTCCTTGCCGATTACGAAAGTTTTGCCGTGTCTTCTCCAGCTAACGCCAGAACCAGAACCCTTTATGTCCGATCGACGCTCGTACCTCGAACTCCAGACTACGATTTATGGAGGACGTTCCTTGTTTGCGACCACAGACATTGAACCCTGGACGCGCGTACATTCAGAGGAAGTCCCATTCTCACACGTGGTCTACAGGGACTACCGAAAGGAAGTTTGTGCGCATTGTTTCGCATACTCTGCGAGCGATCAAGCACCATATACCATTGGAACTTCTCGTACTTGGAGCATCAAGTGGAGTCAAGCGGGTGCGGCGGCTGCTTGGTTCTGCAGCGAAGTCTGCAAAGGTGACTGGGAGCGTGACAAGATGTTTGTGTTGCTGGCTGAGGTGGATGCTCTCTTGACCAAGGGTCGAACTGCGACTCGGAGGCGATTCAAATCAACGGAGGAAGAGGCCAAGGTCAAAGCCATGCTTCCCTCTTTCGGGCCTGGAGACAGCGCAGTCACCCAGGGGGTTATCAATGCAGCCTGGGAAAGCGTAGAGGCGCTCGTCGCTTCCAAGGCACGCCTTACCCTTTACTGCTCGACTCTCCATCTGGAGGATATGGAACTTGAGATCGCACGTTCGCTCATGGCGGCCATCGTGCGCCGATACTCTGATGAGCATGTTTCCCCATCCGATCAGACAGTGTTAACGACAGGAAAGCGATCCGCTTCCTGGTCACAGTT
The DNA here is from genome assembly GCA_038088935.1 of Pulveroboletus aff. viridisquamosus. Classification (NCBI taxonomy): domain Eukaryota; kingdom Fungi; phylum Basidiomycota; class Agaricomycetes; order Boletales; family Boletaceae; genus Pulveroboletus; species Pulveroboletus aff. viridisquamosus. The sequence goes on from JBBPJW010000094.1 coordinate 9,340, forward strand.
CCTTAGTCTCCAGACAAATGAGCTTCGAGCTATCCAGACACGGCCGCACATGCTTACTGCTTATCTGCGCATCTACGTCTTCCTTTCACATGCACTTCCGAAATATCTCAAAAAATATATATCTACAGTTCGCGAAGTACTCATTCGGGACACTGGGAATGCTTTTGGGATATGGGACGGCGATCGGAGAGAAGAGATGATGGGGTGGGGAATATGGGTCAGTGCAAGCTTTTTTAATCACAGTATGTTCCTCGCTGCATGATCGGGGGCATGACAATGATATTGTAGGTTGTACGCCGAACGTTCGGAAAAAACGACAAGGAAGAGCACTTCACTTCGAGGTCACTCGAAAAATTCAGGCTGGGGAGGAGTTGTGCATCAGTTACATTGACACGGATTTGTCGGTTGACCAAAGAAGGCGAGAACTGGAGGAGAGCTGGTTCTTCAGCTGCCGCTGTCTTCGTTGTGAAAGAGAGTCGACTCAATAATCTAACGAGCTCCCCCCCGTCTTGACCGTATGATTCGAGTCAGGCTAGTCAGGCTAGTAATAGTAGTATTGGTCGTTTGAAAGTTGGCGAGCCACGTTTTCGGTTTTACCGAGATAGGGGTAACCAAATTTAGTAATCAGAGCCCACGTGCGCCTGGATAGCCTTCAATGCTTCACACTGAGAGACAGGCTTTGACGACGGTTTCTCCTTCCACCGCGACCTCCATGACGGCGGTACTCGAAGATGTACAGCCCTATACGAAGGGGAAACAACGCCAAGCTACGGAGACCACACCACTTCTCGAGGCTGGGTCCAGCCAAATTAGCAGGGACGATGATGAGCTTGGCATTCAGGACAACTCCGTAGCGCGGCGTCGACTCTGGAAGAGACTGTTGTTTGTCTTCTTCTCCACGCTCTCCCTCTGCTTAATCGTCATTCTAGCCCTGGCACTGCTAGCATACTCCTACGCAGCTCGGTTTTCTTATCTTTCACCGGACGATGTACTTGCGGATGGTCTCGTCATTCAAGGTCCAGACAGAGTCGATGTTATAAATGCCACAGACGGAGGGCTCTGGATAAGGTTGGACGCCAGGGTGGGTGTTGACGCCGGGTCCATCATTGGAGTAAACGCTGTCGACAACGACGGATCGCTGGAAAACTTGTGGAAGTCTTTTGGTCGTCTAGGCATTCGCGTCCTCGGAACCGTGACAGCCAACATCGCTACTATCTACGTGTCTTCAGATAGAGCTTTGCTCGCAGCTGTCTCGCCATCGCCGGTGCACCTGCCCATCACTAGTAATCCACCCCATGATCCATCGTGGCTAACGCCGGTATCTATATCTGTCTTCGTACGGCCAACGGATAATTCCTCAGATCTTACTCAATTCGCGGAAGATTCGTGGCGCCATGCGACTGTATCAATCCAGACGTCTGTTCCCAGTATTGCAGTATGGGGTGGTGGCCCCGATGACAGGGGTTGGCGGAGTATGATCACTGCAAACTTTCATGACATCAAAACCCATCTATCAATGCCTAGTAGGTACTTCAGTTGTCCACTGGACTTCAATCTTAGCACAATACTTTCCAGTTCCTCCTATCCCAGGTTTGCCAGAGCCAGGCGAGGATAGCCCCTTGCCATCGTTTTCTCAACTTGTTTCGGTGAAGTCATTCGACATCTCTTCCACGAATAAGGAGATACAGCTGAACGCTCGTGCTACTCTCATCGACCCCGTGCCACCTGGCATTGAAATGACAATTCCTGCATTACCCTTTATCGTGTCGCTCCCAACTGAAACTCACGATACCTTTATTCCGATCGCTTCTGCTGAAATCCAGTCGTTCCCACTTGAGTATCCTAATGTGACGCTTTCTATATCCGGCAAGGTCCTTCCACTGCCATCTACTGCTATGGGAGCGCTATCGTCATTTGCCTCTCGTTACCTGTCTCTGGAACGCAATCCAATATCGATCAGTTCTCCACTACTTCCGTCTCTCGCCATCAACACTGATTTCCCCTCGCCCGCCACAAAGCCTAACGTTTTGCGCAATGTGACGATTCGTGACATGAAAGTCAAACCATATGGAACCGAGTTTTTGGCAAGTGGAGAAGTGTTTGGTTTGATCGTGCTTCCGAAGGGCCTTGATTTCCGGATGGACGTCAAGCGAATCATGCCTGATATCCTTGTATTTGACGGAGACATAGAGGATTCACTTCCCCCACTTGGGGTTTTGGGAAATGCTCCTAGTCATCTCCCACAGCCACTTCCTCCTCGTGCGTTTGGTCATATACTACCCGACGACTGGCTCGACGCGACAAGTGTTTATAATGGCACGGATAAGGAAGGATCCGTGTTCACGGTGTCAGCCTCGATTGTGGATATACCTATTCAGGTCCTGCCAGGGAGGGAAAAGGAATTTAGTAATTTTGTGAGCAAGGTGTGTCACTAGCTTAGCGCACCGGTTTATTCGTGCATTGATCCGTGATCTTTTGTAGATACTTTTCGGCCCACACGGCGCGATGGCCGGTCTTCAGGGCACAGTTGATGTAGGGGTTGACATCATTGGTCTACCTTTCCATGATGGGGACGGAGAGGAAGTAGGGTTCCAGCTGAAGGGCCTGCCACTGCGGGGAAAGGTACACATAGGCAAGAAGACATGATTTTTTTTTTCACTGCCTTATCGTCCATTATGTTCTCTTTGACACCTTTGTAGACGAAGGACTGGCGTTTCACTTGCTATCAGGCCTACATCTTACGCATATGTACGGATGGTTCGCATGTATGCTGCTTACTAGTAGAACTAGTAGACGTCGACTCAGGCTACATTGACATTACATAATTAATTTGAATATTTATACTCTGGTGAGTCTGACTGGCCGAGCCTGTAACATGTATACCGCAACTTGGAGATCTTAGAGTGCCTCAACAACTAGGGAGCGAACCAGGATCCTCCCTGCAAGAGAAAGACAGATCCAAAATGTTTCTGGCGCGTCAAGAGGCATCTAGAGCAGAACTAGGAATATTCATATCATCTGATTCAAGAAGGCGTCCTCATGCATCCTATTGTTCTTTTGGTGCGCTCTTCGGAGAGCGTGACCATCGGTCATCTCTGTTAGCATGTCTATCGTACATTCACACATGTACTGATCAATGTCCAACTGTCCCAGCTGCGGACGTCATTTCCAATATTTGACGACGACACCGCTTATGACGTCCTCCTCCACCCCCTTCTCTTGTCCCTGTTTCAACTCACTCTGACCATACGCACTGGTCCTTCCTTTCCTCCATTGTTCCATAGTTGGCGCGACACTCTCATCACACCGTGGATTAATCCCAGCGCGCTGTAGTACGGGACTTCCCCGCATGGGTATCAACTTTGTGTCGTCGTCTGGCATGCAGAAGTAGAATATCCCCAGGCGGGTGTACCGCTGTTGATCCGGAGGCGGCTGTACCACTTGATGGATGGTTCCCTTGTAAAATCCTCCGGTGAGGAAATCCAATGCATCTCCAGTATTCACCACCTGCAAGAAAGCACAACGTCACAAGGGATGCTCTACCAACGGACTGGACTTGGGAGCTTACCAACGCATTGTCGATGTGTTTCACCCAGCGCCATTTGCCGTCCTTGCACAGAATTTGAAGCCCAGCCACCGGTTGGCTCCACAGGATGCTTATAGCTCCAAAGTCTGTGTGAGGCCTCAACGCCACGTCAGCGATCATCACTCGAACTTCAGACTCACCGGTGTGCCCTTTGTGCCAGACATTGTTCGTCTTGACTTCTTCCTCTGCGGAGCGTGGATAACTAGGTTGTGGAGTGCTGTTCAGCTCGCGGACACAGTATACGAAAAGAGTCACAGACTATTTCATAAACCTTACTAGTGCGCAAGTGAGCGAATTTATATGCTGTAGGATACCAATGTAGGTAACTAGCGTACCATATGTTTCACTATTGGCTTCGTAGGTGTGAATGTTGACCAACGTGTCCTCGGGTAGCTCAAGGCTGAGTGCGATTAATCTATAATCCGGAAGGCTAAGCATACACCGTCTTGGTGAAACACTCAACTCACCGCAGAATCGGGTGCAGAACTTTGTAATGGTTAAACTTGGCGAATTCCTTAATTTCTAGCAGGAATGGACGGACCGCCTCCGGATGTCCTCGTTTCATGACTTGGCGATCGACTAGAAACCTGCTAAGCGATCCCGGGGCACGTGCAGAGGGACGAATCATACTCACTGTTGTAGTGCTCGATCTGGTCGCGAACTCCATTTTCTATGTGCTATATCAATGTGAGCTGGCCCGACCTTCGGATGACAGGCCAATAATGGCTTACCCAGTAATGCCGAAGTTTGTATCCTTGATAAGATCCGCTCTGTTTCATGGTGCCTGCGTAAGTTTTCTTTTCTTCATCTCCCACACACGAAAAAGGGATGTCTGCGATATCGAACATTCTGTCGGTCTTTCTTCGGTGTTAGAAGTTGAAGGAACAAGAAGGTGAGGGTCTTACCTCAGACTGGTGGTATCCATGGTTGATGATATAGAAAAACCCGTAGGTCAACAGGATATCTCGAAGCTGTATCGCCAATCTAGCACGGTCCTCTGGATTTTCGAACTTGGCCAAGTCGATGACCGGAAGATCGACGAAGTCCACTAGTTAGTGGCTTATATAAGCAAGACAAGCAAGATCAAAAATTTCTCCACGTGGCACTTACATTCGGCTGTCGTAGGCGGCGCCGCTTCGTAGTGTGGTACGGGTGGCAATGCGAGACTCAGCATACTGCAGCTTCAGTCGTATGAGTTGCGGTCGTATCGACCGAACCAGGTCGCTGTTAAATGATGATCTTGTTCAGCTCTTACTGACTTGGCTTTTCTGCTCTTATATACTGAACCACCATGTACTTTGCACCAGTCTATAGTAAAGGGAGTTCCCTGGATGCTGAAGAGATAAGAGTAATATCAGCCATTGGCTGAGAAAAAGGGAGCAGTTTCAGCTATTGGGTGATAAGGAATGGTGTGATACTAATAAAATGTGTAAGGTAAGAGATAAGATAAAGATTTTAAGCCAAGAAATAAACAAAAAAGCTAATGCATGCTGAAACATTGGTTAAGGTTTCAGATATTTATGTCATGATGGCAAAGAGATTCTTGAAACCCTTCTCAAAACATTGTTATATCATATTCTTGGTAAAAATAATATCTGCAAGCTACACTATAGTGGAAACAAGTAAATATTACTTTATTATATTATATATATATATTATTTCAATGATTAAAAAATGAACAGATTTCAGTGAGTATTTTCTTATTCAAAAACAAATAGCATTCTTTTATAAGAGCTTAAAAATGTCTTTTCTCACATAATGAAAAAATACAAAGATAATAAAAGTAAAGAAGGTATAAAGAAAAATTGACTGAAGAATTATATATTATAAAATATAGTGACTTCAAAAAACATATCTAAATCTAGGGTACAAAGTACCCTGCAAATACCTGTGGGAATTTCATTTTACTTTGATAAGAGTAAATATAGTACCTGCTCCTGGCTATCATTTAGCCCTTGGCTCATGTGATTTGATCTAGTGGCTGTAAAGATATAATTACTATTTGATATAGCCCTTATTTGCTTTAAAAACTGCTTTAACCCTTCTAGGCATGCTTTCAATTTATATATTAAACTCTAAACAAGCTCTGGAGAAACTCCAGATAACTCTGAAGTAAAGAATTGAGTGAGGCTTGGCTTTATCTTATGTGGTGTGCCTTTGCACTAGTTCAGTGCTCTAATTTCAAAGGAATTGGAGGTATACAGTGGCTCAAAAAACTGTCCCAATATTTGCATGTTTTGCACTAAATGCAATGGCTGTCAATAACTACTAATTATCATGCTAGACTATAAGTATATGCAATGCAGTACTTGCTCTTGGCTTTCTATTGGTTTAATGATCAAAGCATTTGATTATGTTTTGGTAACATGGCAACCATATCAAAATGACAACTTGTTGAAATAGTTTTTTGACTTTAAATAGAATATGGTATTTAGTATCTGGTATAACCTCCCTAGGCCTTGATAATTGCTTGAATCCTTCTAGGCATCTTTCTATCCATTTTTGACACTTCTTTACAGAAATTCTTTTCCACTCTACCATCACTCTATCCCATAATTGATGAATTTCTGTAGATGCCCTCTTATAATCTGAAAGGCATCTTTTCAAATGACCCCAAGTATGTTCAATAAGATTAAGGTCTGAAGGTTAAGCAGGCCAATACAGAAGCTTGATATCTTGCTCCTTAAACCAGATTTGAGCTCTTCTAAAGGTATGCCTGGAATTATTATCTTGCTGAAAGATAATTTTATCTGAAGAAATTCCAGAATTCTTCATGCTCTGTAACAATCCTTTCTTCAAAATTGCCACATACTGTTCAGCATTTATTCTTCCCTTAACCTCACTTAAAACTCCCATACCATTCCATCCAATACAGCCTCATATTATGAGTAATTCTCCTTCAAACTTAACTGTATCTTTAATCTTCTTAGAACTTATTCCCTTTTCTTTCTTTTTTCACACATATTCTTATTCATCTGATCTAATTCTATTGATTTTAGTTTTATCTGACCAAATTACCCTTTCACAATCCTCCATAGTCCAATGCTGGTACTTCAAAGCAAAGATCAACCTGCTTTTTCTATAAATGGCAAAGAAAAGAGGTTTTTTCTTCCTTATCACAGCTTTTAGAGAAGCTCCCTTGAGGATATTCCTAACTGTTTGTAGGCATACAGGAGTATTGACAATAGAATTGATAAAATAAGTAGCCTAAACTGCATTACTGGCCTTTCCAGTAAGAATTTGTTGAATAATAGCATGCTTGTTAATAGAAGAAGTTTTGAAGAATAACCATCATGATGATTTTCCTACAGAAAAGATCAAAAAAGGCAAAAGAAATAATATTATCTCTTTAAGTAGCAGAAAGATATTTTATAATGGAGATGAGGGAATTTATATATAATGGTAGAGTTTATATATGCTGCAGGCTAATTGGTGACATAAGAGTGACATAATATATTACTTACCTAAGATATATAATCATCTTACAGCACTTTAGGGTCCAATATATGTAATAGGAATTCAAAGTCAAAAAACTATTTTAATAAGTTGTTATTTTGATATAGTACCATGTTACCAAAACATAACCAATGCTTTGATCATTGAACCAGTAGAAAGCCAAGAGCAAGTACTGCATTGCATACACTTATAGTCTAGCATGATAATTAGTAGTTATTGACAGCCATTGCATTTAGTGCAAAACATGCAAATATTGGAACAGTTTTTAAAGCCACTATATATTGTTGGTTTCTCACTTGCTGGTCCTAATGCCCTCTTTCATTACCCTAATATTATCTCCAAGGGCATCCCAGATAATACCACAGTTACCACCCTCCTTGAATATCTCCTCTGCTGCATCATTAACATTATATATTTTGTTTACCTATATTAAAAAACACTCCTGCACTAACCTTCTTTACCTCTTCATTCTCCAAAAATGAGATGGCCCCATGTACTCTGATCTCAAATTACATGTCACTGACTAGCAACTCTGTAATGATCTCCTTAATCACTGCAACTATGTCAACATTTTCAACAATCTAATTCTATGTCATTTTATTATAGAATACTGCTATAACCACAAAACTGCCAGATATCTAGACTACCTTAAAACCTGCAAACTAGTTTAACAGGAGTTTTGGTGGCCTGGCCTCACTACCTATGTTCACCAGTACATTGATGGCTGTGCCATCTGCCAGCAAAACAAAGTCAATGCCCATTTCTCTACCCCTGCACTTTTACCCATCTATTCCTCTGCTACCTATCTATTTCAGTAGATTTCATGTAATCTGATCACTGATCTTCCATTGTCTAATGGCTTTGATTCCCTCTTGGTTATGGTTGACCATATGCTTATAAAGGGGGTAATTCTTTGCCCCACTAAAAAAACTGTCACTGCTAAGAATATCACCACTCTCTTTTTCAAGAAAGTATATTAAAGATTCAGTCTCTATAACAAGATCATCTCAGATCAAGGCCCTCAATTTACCTCTGTCTTTATCAAGAAGCTTGAAAAGCTTCTGAACTACAATTTCTCCTTATCCACTATATATTACCCCCAATTCAATGGAAAAACTAAATGCATTAATTAGGAACTTGAAAATATCCTGTGGAGCCAATCCTTTCAAATGGGCCAATCAGGTTACCCATGCAGAATTTGTCCATAACCACTGCCCACATTTCAGAACCAACCAGTTCCTATTCTTTCTAATGATGGCATACAAACCCTATACTCTATCCTTAGTAATCTCCAAAACCCTCATGCCCACAGTTGCTAACAGACTAAAAATTCTCACTGTAGCTAGAAACAAAGCCCTCATGGCTTATGAATTTGCCCATCAAACCATGGTGTTATGCATCTGCTCCAAGTTCACCCCCTTCATCAAGGGATCCAAGGTGTGGCTTAAAGCCAGAAACCTCAAATGTTTCATGGCTTGTTCCAAATTTGCCTCTAAATATAAAGAACCTTTTATTATCACTGAGGTATTGTCTCTGATCACATACTGCCTTTACCTTCCTGTTTCCTGGGAGATTCACCTTGTCTTCCATGCTTTATTGTTATTACCCTATCATGAAAACAATGTCCATGGGAAAAATTTCCATGTCTTACCACCAAATCTTATAGAAGGTCAAGAAGAGTATGAAGTGAAGCAGATATTAAAATACCACAGCTTCCCTTTCTCCTGTTCCTTTCTGATCTGATGGAATTTTACTCAGCTGAAGAAGACTTATGGGAATCCAAGTCAAATCTCTGCAATGCCTCTAAGCTCATTAAGGCATATAAATGTCTCCATTCCCTTATCTCTTCTCCAACTGCTCCCCCATCACCATTCAAGAAATCCAAACACCCCAAAAAACAACCCTAGTAGTCATGTTCCAGGAATTTACCAATACCTCCACCATTAACATTCCTTTTCCAGTTATTTCATTTCATGTTCACTTCCCTTATAACATATATAGTGACATTCCCAATTTCTCTAAATTGTCACCTATCTTACTTCTTTCTAATAGCTCTCTTTTCTCTTCTCATAGCATTTCCTTAGCCATTTTCTCTTCAAAGAAATTCATACCATTATTCCCCTGTTTCATGTCTTGCCTAGAATCCACCACTTTAGCCAATACCCAATTAAGCCCCATTGCCATCCCAGTCCCTGTTATGGATCTAAATCAACAGCAAGAGGAAACTATCTTGGGGAATGCCCAAAACTGGGGAGAACAAAAGAATGGTAGTCTAGAAAAGGCACTAGGAAACAAGGTAAAAAAGTAAACAAGTGCTTTAGACTGGAGAACCAGTTTATGCCCTTGCCTCTTTATATATTAATATAAAGTGTGCATGGACCAGGCCATAAGGAATATATGAGGTAGCTGGTATATAGAGAACAATACTAAATAAGAAAATAGGGCAAAGGGAAACTAAATAGGAACCAATGGCAAATAGGAAGTAATCAGTAAAAAAAGTGCAAGATAAAGGTAAGGTATAACATTAGAGGGCTAGGCCATGACATCAGAGAAAGTCTAGGCTACAATAAAGTAAAAGGCTATGCCACATAAGATGCAAAGGCTAGATTATGCTAGATCTAACCTTATGGCATGATAAAATATAAGATAAGATGAGGTAAGATAAGATAAGATAAGATCAAAGAAAGTAGTCAAAGATAGTAAATAGTAAAGAGAACTTAGCTTAGGGTAAGAATGAAAAATGGCCCCTAGCTAAGTAGTGCCAGTATATAGTAGTCCCCCTATCTACTATCTTTACTCATTACTTCACTGCCACCATAGATCTTCCCATATTTGCACATACCCTCTGCTCTGAAGAGCCCTCAAGCCTATTCCCTCCTAATCAAATCCTTTATTCTTAACTTACACTTGACCATCTCCATTAGCTCACATATAGACATAAACTTTTCTTTCTAAAGTCTCTACTGAATATTTCACCAGGTAAAATGCCTTTCCCTTGTCAACTGCCTTCTTGACTACAGCACTAAGATACATGTTAATGTCATTCATTATGGCATCAATGCCATTGATTGAAATTCTCCCTTATTCTAAATGACCTTATTTTTCAGCTGGAATTTGATAAGTTTTCTCCAATATCAATTGCTATGAATGGAACTTTGCTGCTGCCTATGTGAATGCTCTTTCTACTGAACCCTCTACCCCATTCACTTCTTTCTTTCCTTTGAACTCAGATAAGCTCACATTTCTTATTAGAGTTGAAGAATAATAAACAGGCTTTCAGGGCACCATTAGCATTTCCTTATTCTATCCTCATTATAGCAACAGCTGTTTTCAATGTCATATACTGAGGCACCTCCATATTGACTGCCCTTATTATTCCATTGGCACTCTGAACATAACCAGTCTTACTGCCCACTTCACTGCCCTTTATCTCAGCAGCAATCATCTTTCTCCTCCTGCTTCTGCAGATTCTCCTGTGGCTTATCACATTTCTCTTGCAGCTTCTACTGACATGCTCCCATAGCTCTGCTACCCCCACCTTCTTATCATTTAGACTATAATAATGACAATGTCAGCTGAACTAATATTATGGGCTTACTAGGGCACAACCTTTAGCTTATCCTTGGATTCAACTGGGTTATTGAACATAACTGGGGGATAATTCTATAATTCCTCCTTTTTTTTCCATTCTCCAGTCTTAGCTTTAAATCTTTATGATCTCAGATACTTTATTGTTTCAGAACCTTTCCTCTATTAGTGGCCATTACTTATAGTTTGCTTCCTTTATATTCTATCTGTTTTCACATGGATTACTTAGTTACCACTTAGTAAACTTGCTAACTCATTCAACTGAGTCTCAACTCTATTCCTATACTATAAAGTAGTATACTTCATCTTTTCTATTTCTTTATGCTACTTTTTACCTTAACTACCATTAACTACCTCTTTTGATTATCTTGTACCATGTGTCCTGGTAAATATTATTTTATTTGCAATTCATATTAGCAGATACCCCTTGTCCATGCCTACAACAGCTCATTAGTAGGTATCTTTTTATCTATCATATTCTGTTAAATGCTGGATATACTCTGGATCTTCTCTGAAATACTTTAGAGAAATGGTTAAATGGGGCTTGGATTTATCTTATGTGATGTGCCTTTGCACTAGTTCTAGTATCCCAAATTTTAGAGGGGGAAGAAAGAGATTGAAGGATTGAAATAAGTCATAAAAACTTGGATTTAAAGGTATAAAGGCATAGAGCCTATGTATGAGGTTAAGGGAGGTTTTAGAATAGCAGAAGAGAGTGCTGGGTTATATTGACAATTAAACTGAGGTACAAGGTACAGGACCACAGTACTTATACCTTGGAGAAGTGAATTATTTAATAAAGAAAAGAAGATAAGATAGAAGTTGTTATATACTGGTACTACTTAGCTAGGGGTTATTTTTCATTCTTACTCTAAGCTAAGATCTCTTTACTATTTACTATCTTTGACCACTTTCTTTGATATTATCTTATCTTATCTTACCTCATCTTATCTTGTCTCATATGTTATTATGCCATGTGATTAGATCTAGCCTGGTCTAGCCTTTATACCTTATATAGTATAGCCTTTTATCTTATTATTGTCTAGACTTTCTCTAATATCATGACCTAGCCCTTTAATATCACATCTTGCCTTTGCCTTGCTTTCTTTTACTAATTACTCCCTATTTTCCATTGGTTTCTATTTAGTTCTTCTTTGCCCTATTCCCTTATTTAGCATTATTCTCTATATACCATCTATCTCATGTATTTCTTATGGCCTGGTCCATGTACACTTCATAGCAATATATAAAGGGGCAAGGGCATAGACTAGTTTCCCAGTCTAGAGCACTTGTTTACCTGGTTATCTTGTTTCCTAGTATCCTTTCTAGGCTGTCATTCTTTTGTTCTCCCCAGTTTTAAATATTCCTCAAGATGGGTTTCTCTTGCTGTTGGTCTAGATTTATAATAGGAGTTGTCTCAGAAGTGAAGGCAGATGCCAATGCATCCTGGAAATGAATGGAGATGTCAGACATGACACTAACAATATCATGTCAAGGTAAAATTGAAGAGTGATAGAAATAAATAAGAAGAAAAAGAAGTAGAAACAGGAAGCAAGATTAGAATAACTATAGAGGTTTATTAGAATGATTTAGAGTTAATGTATATGAAACTGTAAATATTATAGGTAGAAAAAAACAGAGGTAAAGAAAAACTAGATAACATGTAGCTTTTGAATGTAAAAGCAACCAGAGTTATATCAGAGATGGAATAGAGTTGACTCAGTGACACAGAATATGTCAGTATTCCCCTCTTAAGGCCTGAACCCCTAAAGGCCTTAGATACATGATCTCATTTAGTCCATGGTCAAAGTAAATGTTGGAGTCTTAGTTAATTATGAGTCCATAAAAATGATTACCACTTTAATAAAGCCTCTTAACAATTTTCTTCAAATGTTCCCATTTACCAATATTCACACCTGGTCTGATAAGTGTCTTGAAAAGCACTTGAAGGATGACAAGAAACTCAGCAATGCAAAGTACATTAAATGGAAATGCTAAGAGAAGGCTCAGAAGAGAGTAAAAGAGGCTTGAAAGAAGAGAGTAAATAAGGCTCAGAAGAAGAGAGTGAAAGAGGCTTAGAAGAGAGTAGAAGAGGTTTGAAGATCAGCAGAAAAGATCAGCAGATGGCAGGCCAAGGAAATGAAGAGACAAGAGGCTAAGAAGGTGTTCTATAGAAGGATAAGTACAGAACTCACAAATAAACACCTTGAAAACTAATTATGTTTTAGACAGATTAACTTTGTCAAGCCCAGGTAGGGATAGGTAAAGGCAATGAAAAGAGAAGGGCAGAGGAGGCTCCAGTATACTGGAGATATGACAATCAAGGACTCAACTGTAAGGTGGGCTCTGGCAAGTTAGCATCATGCCTTGCCTGCATAGAGGTAAAAGCAAGGATGATTACTTCAGCTAGGAGAAGCTGGAGAGGAAGCAGAGAAGAAAGGGTGGAAAGAAAAAGGTGCCAGAAAAAGGAAAAATTTGAAAGAGATAAAGGAGAACCTTTGTCAGGTAACTAAAGGGTATTGTCTGGTAGAGGCAGCAATAAGAGGAATGGATGGAAAGGTATGGTGGGAGATAAGGTGTCAGAACTGGCTGATGGAGCAGCTGATCAATATTTTAGATAGAGTACGGGTGGCAAGAAGAAAAGATGAGGGAGGCTCAGAGAGTGAGCTGGAGAATGGGAAGATTAACAAGATAACAGAGGAGCTAATGGAGTTATGTGCAGAGATTAGGGAGATTTCAGTGAAGAATAAGGACATGAAGATAAGATTGGGGCAGGTGGCAGAGGAGAAGATTAGAAAATAACCACTGAGTAGTTAGAAAGATCCTGTGACTAGATTACTAGGTAAATAAACTCAATTTGATCATGCATAAGATGGTCCAGGTTTATTCAGGTAGTGGAGATGGAACTCCTCAACAATCTTCAAAGCATAACCTAATTTAGTAGTAAAAAGCCATGAGGTTTCCTTATCAGTACCTTTGTAATCTAACCACTTAACCAAATATAGTAATTTGCAGTTTCTTTGCCTGCAATCTATCTGCAAGTCAAGAATCTTGTAGATCTTAAACTCTGGTTCTCCATTAATCTTAACTAGTGGCAGGAGTGGTTGAATACAGTTAGGAATGGTATTGGAGACAGAGGATTCTAATTGGAAGACATAAAAGACCAGATGTATGGATTTTATATTATTTGAAAGGCAGAATATAAAGAAGAGAGAACCTGCCTGAGTAATAATGGGGAAAGGACCTGTCACATCCTGTGCCTTCCAAGCCCATTCCCACTTCCTCTGGCACAACTCCAGTTGGTCCTAAGTTGCATACCCTCTAGTCCCTTCTTTTCTGCTACTATACCTACAACTTCACAATCACTGAACTCTGCTTCATTCCAATACTATTTCATAGTTATACTGATATTTCCTTCCATTCCTGTCCCTTGTCCCCTTACTTCTCCCTGCTACCCTTCAGTTTCAGTATGACAAGATTGGACATTGCCCTACTTGACATCTCTGTTTGTATCTTAGTTATTTAAACACCTGCTTTGCTTCTGAGTTAACATCTGTCTTATTTCACTATACTTAGTCAGTTCCTGCTCCCCTAAGGTATAAGTACAATAGCTCTGTATCCTGTACATCAGTCAGAATATTGACATTAACAACCCCTTCATCTCCATAACCCCTGCTTGAAGCCATCCTCACTATTCCTCAATCTAGTGTCATAGTTCTCTCAAGTCCAGCACTCTTTTGGTCCTCTGACCAAGTTTCTGACACCTTCCAACTGTTCTGCAAATCAGGGCACCAGTACCAGCATAAGGGCACACCACATATGGTAAAGCCAAGCCCCACCAGTTTCAGAGATACCCAGAGTATCCCAGAAGTATGTCCTAAGTTATAACAATAGCCAAGAAAGGGCTATTGTTACGCTCCTAGCTAACACGACGGTCAGCACGTGACCGTGAGAACTGTTGAGCATGTGATGCGCTGGTCACCTGATCAGTTGCACGTGATCGTGCGAACGAGTTACCCAGCAAGGCAAGCCCTAGGCTAGGGTTAATAGTCCTATTCAGAGTATTCCCCGGCAAAGGTAATGATCATGTGATGTGGCTGGATCTCCGATGAGATCTTAGATTGATACCGATGATATCTCCTTGGAGATTAGGATCGATCTGTGGCAGAGATCCAGATGCGATCTCCCTGGCCTTATGGTTGCCATGCCTTATTCATTAGATCGGAACCGATGCCTTTCCCTTCCATTCCTCCCACATCCTCATGGTGTGGCGCACCTCTTCTCCATCCCTTATCCGCGAGGCCCTTGCCTCACCCCTTCCATCCGAGTTATGCATGTTAGCCTATCTATTTAGGTAACGGAGACCCTTACGCTATTGGTTCACATAGATAGCATAGTTTAGGGTAGACTCCCTGTACTTGGTCCGTGCGCGGGCCCTGACACTATATAAGACAGGGGGTGCAAGCTGAGGTCTCCTCAGACTTGCTCTCTTGTACCTTATACCTCTCGTCCTGACTGGATGGCGACTATTGCTTCATCTCTATAAACCCAGGCTAGGTAGGGTCTAGGGCAGTTCTCACAAGGACTGCCTAGTTCGTGGCCACTAGCACAAAAGCCACACAAGGAAACCGAAACCGATAACGAAACATACACCAAGGTGACACAGAAACCAAACCAGGTCATTGCGACCATAACAGCTATAATACAAGTGTCCAAGTTTAAGGGACTTGAAACACCAGGCTGCCTCATTAAGTACATGTGCACAGACCAAGCTATGCTACTAAATAAGGGAATACTCCTAAATAGATAAGAAAGTAAGAAAATAGAACAAAAGATAAAAGTAAAAAGTGAATTAGCATAGTTGCAGGATAGTGAAATAAAAGTAAGCATAATAGAAACAGAGCTAATTGAAATTAGATTGGAAAGGAAGTAGAAAGTTGGAGAAACTGTGATAATATTAGAGTAGAAAGAATACAAGTGCAACTGAAGTGAAACAAAGTAGTGACAGAAGGGCCAGAGTTGCATGAAGGGAGATCAAGGACTAGTGTAGCTTACTGGCAAGCACTAAGTGCAAAAATACAAGTAGAAGCTGGGTTAGAGTTAGGTCTGAAATATAAAATATAATGGCAAGCCTTAGCATCCTTGCTTATCTTCACCAACCAACTGAGAGGCTTATAGTGCCATCTCACATTCATATTATTTGTCTCTAGACTGACCCTTATCAAGCCTTTTTCAGTTCCTTGTTACCAGAATATATATCTTAAAGTCTATGCTAGTCTCCACCCAGGTCCATTATAAAATCTGTCAATTTCCTGTCTTGGTTTAGAAATAGATACTATCTTATTCCTTTCCCTTTACTTAATTATCTAATTACCTTACTTCTATATAAAACCCTATATCACCAACTATAATACCTTAGTTTGTATATTAACCAGATAAAAAACTCCTTATTCTTTTCTTACTCTTTATTCTCTCTTTGCCCAAATCTAAACAGGCTTGACTCTGATCTTCTGACCCCCTTCTGCAAATCAGGCACTAGATGTTTGCAAGGGTACATTATATAAGATATAGCCAAGCCCCATTCAATTTCCTTTCTACTAAAGTTTACTAGAGAGCTCTGGAATGAAATCTTTGTGTCTAACAAGATATAAAAGCATAAAAGCATGAAGAGATAAAAGTGTGAAAGTGTCATATAGCTGTGAAAATGTAAAAAGTCAACATAGTTTCAAAAATGGCAGAAAGAGTAAAGATAAAAAAGTACATTATAATATCCACCTCTTTACTTAGTCATTTGATTATCTTAGTCCTATATAAATCCTATACCTCCAACTACAATACCTTGGTTCAAATATCAACCAGATAACAAGACTTCTCATCTTCTCTTGCTCTTTATCTTTTCTCTGCCCAAGTCTGAACAGGCTCAACTCTAACTTTTCAACCCCTATTCATAAATCAGAGCACTGGATATCTGCAAGGGCATACCACAGAAGGTAAATACAAGTCCTGTTCAACCACCTTCCTGCTGGAGTTCACTGGAGAGCCCTAAAGTATGATTATTATGTCTAACAAACTGGTATTCTCTCTCACACCATCTAAATCCCATTCCATAACTCTTCTATGTCCTGAGAGGGGGCTTTATACTTCTTTTGAGGTACCATTAGAGATGTTTAATTAGAATGCATATAGATTTTTATGTTCAGGGGATGTTAGCCTATTTTAACTGGCTAATGTACATAGAGTATGGTCAATTTCCTAGAATGGATGGCACTAAGACTAAAACCTTCTGTACTTGCCTGAAGAAGACAGTGAGCTGTAGTATACTTATCATGCCTCACCTTACAGAACCACTTCCTTTTGATAAGACCATCAAGGAAATCCAGGGCATTTTGGATGCGCAAAAACTACCAGGTCCACTTCTCGGAGTCGTATGTGGATCCGGTCTCAGCACTCTTGTGAACAAGCTATCAGATGCAGTGCAGGTACCCTATTCTCAGCTATCAGGGTTCGGGCAGAGTACCGGTGCGCAGATTCGGTCATTCAGTGTCCTTACCCTGATATCTGTACTTGAATCAAAGTTGCAGGACAGCAGAGTGCTTTGGCCTTTGGCCTGATGGGACCATACAAGTACCCGGTCGTCGCCATGCTCGGACGTGTGCGTACCTGAACTAGATTATTGCTCATCGCTGAGTTAACACGAACCGAAAGTTCCATCCATACGAAGGGCATAAGCCAGAAGTGGTGACTTACGGGATTCGAACCATGAAGCGATTGGGAGTGAAACACGTTATCAGTGAGTTGGCATCCGTCATCACCAAGGGACGACACTGAGGTGATTGTCAGTTACCAATGCAGCCGGATCCCTCGTCTCACATATACCCGTTGGAACCAGTGCGTATGGAGATGAGGAGTGCTGGCGTCCACTAACACCCGCTCAGTCGTCGTGATCCAAGACCATTTTGCGCTACCAAACTTGACCGGAATGAACCCAACCTTTGGACCACTTATTTCTGAAGAATACCCCCGCTTCTACCCTCTTGGGGACGCATACTCTGTGAGTTTACGGAAAATCGCATTTCTAGCTGCACACCAGCTTCAGTACCATCGCGATGCGCTGGCAGAGGGCACTTATGCGTGGGTTTCCGGACCGGCATACGAGACTCCGGCTGAAGGTCGGTTCCTGAGGAACGCCGGCGCGCATGTGGTGGGAATGAGCACCATCCCAGAGGTCGTTGCCGCACACGAGGAGGGACTCGAGGTCCTGGTACTCAGCCTTGTTACGAACATGGTTGCCATACCGGACAGGTATCGGAGCATCCGAGACGAGGTTGAGGCAGAGGTGCGCGAATCCCGACCCAGATGTAGTGCTGCTGCTCAACCTGTTCCTCCTGTAGCTCGCCGGCCGACCTCTGGCGTTGCCTCGCGCTCAAGTAGCCTCTCATGACGAGGTGCTTGCGGCGAGCAAGCAAAAGACGGAGGTGATGAGCAGTCTGATCGCAAAGATCGTCGAGCTCGTACAAGCACAGGCGGCGGACGAGATCATCAGACCACAGAACTGAGACCTGTCACGTAGAGCGCTAGCTGTAACACACGGTGAGATGCAAATGCGCCAGGAGAACATGTTCTGGCTCGAAGCGAGTACGCGTGAGTTATGTACTTGTGTGATGCGCACGACGACCTCGTGCGTCGTGAACACGTCTTCTACCTCCATATGGGACCCTGCGAGCGTCGACCACCCTTACCCAGGTCCAACCCGACAGGCGCCGCGGGGCCGACACAGTCCAGAGATCTTGTCAGTCCCAGGGCAGCTCGTCTCACGCCCTACCGCGTTGTTCCCTCCCTCGATTCCTCCCGCTCTTCGATTTTCCAACCTCCGAACACAACCGACGAGCGTGGCCGTCCACATCCCTACAAAACCCGGCTCAAGTTCGTTACAAACGTATAGTGATACCCTCCGCCGCTGCCTACCCGCACTGTCATGATGCAAGCTCGGACAGTCCCTCTCGCCAGACGCCTGCTTCTGGCACAGACGAGAACACTTTCACGCAGCTTTACTGCGTCGATGGGATTAAGTGAGTATTCCTCCTTTTATTTCGTTCGAGGTGCTCGGGCTACATGGGCTGACTTTCGTCTTCGTCTTCGTAACCTGGCCGTGACGCCACTGACGCCGACACCTATTGCACCTAGAAAACTCGCAGAAGATCGTCGTTTCACAGCCAGTGGTGGAGCTCGATGGCGATGAGATGACGAGAGTTATATGGAAGAAAATAAGGGAGGAGGTTCGTTCTCAGTCCTGTTCTCGCGATGATGCAGTCAATTCACTATTTGCTCACGTAGCTCATCCTTCCTTATCTTCAAGTGGACATCAAGTACTTTGATCTTGGTTTAGAATACCGTGACCAGGTGGGGATGTCGCTAGAACGCGTGACAAACGACTGACTGTTGGGTAGACCAACGATACCGTAACTGTCGATGCCGCAAAGGCGATCCAACAATACAAGGTTGGCATCAAATGTGCGACTATCACACCCGACGAGGCGCGCGTCGAGGAATTCAAACTCAAGGAGATGTGGAAGAGTCCAAATGGCACAGTTAGTTTCCCCCTCTGCCCACGTCGTCAAAGTGGACGATGCTACGGACTGCTCTTCATAGATTCGTAATATCCTCGGTGGCACGGTCTTCCGCGAACCCATCATCTTGAAGCAAATTCCCAAGCCTATTCCAGGCTGGGTGAATCCCATTATTATTGGTCGTCACGCTTTTGGTGACCAAGTCAGTTCCGTTCCTGATGCATGTGGTGTCCCGTGTTGACGTGTCGACGCTATCGTGCAGTATCGCTCAACCGATCTCGTTGTTCCCGGAGCTGGAAAGCTGCAACTTGTCTATCGTCCAGCTGACGGTGGGGCACCAACCACGCTGGATGTCTACGACTTTGCGGGAAAGGGTGTTGCGATGAGCATGTACAACACCGACGAGGTATGCCGGCCCAAACTGTCTGGCGAGGCAGCTGTTTATATCGGCTATCCTCTAGTCGATCACGGGTTTCGCCCACGCGTCGTTCAAGATGGCCCTGTCGAAGAAGATGCCTCTGGTACGCCATGCCCATCTCCATGAAGCACCTCCACGGTACCAAACCTGCCGCACAGTTCATGTCCACGAAGAACACGATTATGAAGAAGTATGACGGTCGCTTCAAGGATATTTTCCAAGAAGTCTACGACGCCCAATACAAGCCGGAGTTTGAAAGGCTCGGCATCTATTACGAACACCGCCTCATCGACGACATGGTTGCACAGGCGATCAAGTCCTCGGGGGGATTCGTTTGGGCATGTAAGAACTATGACGGCGACGTCCAGTCTGACATCCTCGCGCAAGGCTTTGGCTCGCTGGGTATGATGACCAGCGAACTCATCACGCCGGACGGCCAGATCATTGAGAGCGAGGCCGCACACGGCACCGTCACCCGTCACTACCGTGAGTACCAAAAGGGCAATGAAACGTCGACGAATCCTGTTGCATCGATCTTCGCGTGGACGCGTGGCCTTCTTCACCGCGCCAAGCTCGACGGGAACGAGCCACTCGAGCACTTTTGCCAGGCCCTCGAGGCAGCCTGTGTCGAGGTCATTGATGCCGATGGTATCATGACCAAGGATCTTGCGCTTGCTATTCATGGCAAGAACATGAAGAGAGAACACTGGGTGGTCACAGACAAGTACATGGATGCTGTCAACGTGAGTACAATGACAAATAGCATCGTGCAGTGCTGACGTCCTGATGGTACCAGGCCAAGCTGCAGCAGAAGCTGGCTGGGGCCACCAAGCCGTGAACTGTCGTGTCCGGGCTGGATCGATGTGATATATAGTGCTGGTGTTGCGCATGTCTACGTACATACAGCGAGTGCGGATCTATCTAGGTGCATTTACTTCTATTGACACCATACATTCCTTGAACAAGTGGTTGCGGCTACATGGCGGTCCTACCTGTTACTCTCTCTCTTCCACCGCCACGAACAATCTGTGCAGCAAACCACCACCGTCCCGTCTGTAGACGTGCCCCCTACTACTGTCATGTCGCGTACCATGAAACTGGCGGTTGGTGGCATGAGGGTTTCCCCCCACTCTCGGGGCGACAACTCGGGCAACGGCACTTGTGCGGATCTACAACGGAGAGGCTCATGGTTCGCTGCGCCAGTGGCTGCAGCCCCTCATACAAAGGCTGAGAAATATTGGGCTGCACGCGCCTTGGTGGCAGAAGCCCTGCTCTCGGTGCATGACCGACACCAGGGTGAACTCGCAGAAATGCGACGAATGGAAGAACAAAAGCACCAGGTAAGTTCACGGCAAAGCCATTCCTTTCGGGGAACGACACTAATTGTTACGAGCGGGAGGTTGGAATGATATTGCACGCAAACGACGAGAAGCAGAGGAAGTTGGAGCGATGGATGGTCAGCGGTGAACCATTCTGATATCTGTCGGACGTTGTACTGTGGAGCCGCAGCTGATCATGCTGGTAGGTGATGTGCCTCGCGGTTCTTTTAGGGTTCATGTGCTGGCTGGTGATGATGGTCGCACCTGACCGGGACGCCAAAGGCAAGTCGAGCAAGCCTTCGCACTTTACGATCCCAATTCTGTCGCCGTTCGCATCCGTCGTGTGTTGTCTCCGCTGCTTCTTCCCGCGCGGGTGGTTTTGAGCTCCGTGAGCAGGTCGAACACGAGACTGGGGTTCTCGGCACCAAGACTGTTGTTGTCTTTGCCCTGGTCGTAGGGATCGCACTCTACGCTGGATTGAGACACCGGCTCTCTCAGTAGAATAGTGGACACTGTGTATGGTAGTAGCTACCAGGAGACGGTCGGTCATGTGGTCGTTGGAAATGCGCTGGTTCGGGTGGGCGTGACTGTGACTGCACATGCAAAGAACCGTGTGTCACCTGATTCGAGCCGGTTCGGATCCGATCAGTCACGGTGGGAATTATGCGAGGTTGGGTTGGTTCGCACAACCGGGCTGTTCACTCCACGTCTTCCTCCCACCTCAACTCCCGTCAACGAGCCGTCCTCGCTTCTGGCTACAGCAACGACACCGTTGGCCCACTTCTGAGGCCTGTCTAGGGCACCATCGAAATGTCGTATCCCCAGTCTGCCTCGCCAAGCATTGAAAACACAGATCCATTCGGCCCCTCGGCCGCCGTTCCTCGCAGATACGTTTACAGTGACAACGACTCTGACAACGTCGACTCGTATGGACGCAGAGATACCTATGCCTCAGACAGCAGCAACAATGGTCTGAACGACCCCGACAGGTACTATGATCACCATGGCACATACGACCCCTACGGTGGGCACACATTTTGCCACACCATCGTCGCTTGTTCACGTGGTTTTTCAGCACAACAAGACACGGACTCGGACGTGGACGTCTATGGGCGCGGATATGCGCCGTCTGCGGAGTCGCTGGGACAGTCGCGAATGGGCCCGTCTGAATCGAGCGCGACCGCATTTGCAGAGTATTCCATGCCGTCCAGTGTCAAGGACCAGTACGCCGCTTGGACGACAGAGCGTCAGATACCGCTCTCCAAGGAGGAGATCGAGGACATCTTCCTTGACCTGGCCCAAAAGTTTGGTTTCCAACGGGACTCGATGCGCAACATGGTCCGTGTCTTGTCCCTGTTTCGGTTTATTTTCCTCCCGTCGTTGACAGCGTCTCTAGTTTGATTTCCTGATGCAACTCCTGGACAGTCGTGCGTCGAGGATGTCCCCAAACCAGGCGCTCTTGACGCTGCATGCCGACTACATCGGCGGTGAACACGCAAATTACCGAAAATGGTATTTTGCCGCCCAACTCGATCTCGACGATGCTGTCGGTCACGTGCAGAATCCCGGTCTCCAGCGCATGAGGTCTACGAAACGCAAGGCACTCCGCAATCTCAGTGAAAAGTCCTTGCAGACAGCAATGGAGCGCTGGCGACAGGCGATGAATAACATGAGTCAGTACGATCGTCTCCGTCAAATCGCCCTATATCTTCTCCTTTGGGGCGAGGCGGCCCAGGTGCGCTTCATCCCAGAGTGTCTCTGTTTCATCTTCAAGTGTGCAGACGACTACTACCGCTCCCCCGAGTGCCAGAGTCGTGTCGATCCCGTTCCCGAGGGACTCTACCTTCGTGCAGTCATCAAGCCGCTCTACCGCTTCATCCGTGATCAGGGCTACGAGGTCGTCGATGGCAGATTCGTACGCAGGGAACGTGATCATGCCGACATCATTGGCTATGACGACGTCAACCAGTTGTTTTGGTACCCAGAAGGCATCGCCCGCATCATGCTTACAGACAAGGTGTGCTCCCCTTCACACGCACGTTTCATTCATCTATCTGAGACATTCTTAGACGAGGCTGATCGACTTACCGCCATCCCATCGATATATGAAGTTCGATCGCATCGACTGGAATAGGGCGTTCTTCAAGACCTATTATGAGAAGCGCTCCTTCGGTCACCTCTTGGTCAACTTCAACAGAATCTGGGTCATTCACGTCTCTCTATACTGGTTCTACACAGCGTATAACTCTCCCAAAATCTATCAGATCAGTAAATCGAACAATACCGTTGTCAATCCTCCTGCCTTGTCCTGGTCCGTAACGGCTCTGGGTGGCGCTGTAGCCACCCTCATCATGATCGCTGCCACTCTTGCGGAATTCTCGTATATCCCCACTACCTGGAATAATACCTCACATCTCTCTCGTCGATTGTTGTTCCTGTTGATTACCCTAGCACTGACTGCCGGGCCAACAGTCTATATTACCATCGCAGAGTTCAGCTCAGGTGGTGATGCCGGATCACTTGCGCTCATCCTTGGTATCGTACAGTTCTTCATCTCGGTCGTTGCCACGCTCTTGTTTTCCATCATGCCTTCTGGTCGTATGTTTGGTGACAGGGTTGCTGGAAAATCGAGAAAGTATCTTGCCAGTCAGACCTTTACAGCGTCATATCCAAGCTTACCTCCAAGGGCAAGACTCGCCTCCATCGCATTATGGGCTCTCGTATTCGGCTGCAAGGCTACAGAGTCGTACTTTTTCCTCACTCTTTCTTTCCGTGATCCCATCGCGGTGATGGTGAACATGAAGATCCAAGGCTGCTCCGACAAGTACTTTGGTCCCTACCTCTGCAGGAACCAAGCGGCGTTCACTTTGACCATCATGTACATCATGGATCTGGTGCTCTTCTTTTTGGATACTTTCCTCTGGTACATCATCTGGAACACAGTTTTCAGTATCACACGATCTTTCATGATCGGACTTTCAATTTGGACCCCATGGAAGGACATCTATACGCGGTTGCCCAAGCGGATTTATGCAAAGTTGCTTGCCACACGGGAAATGGAGGTCAAGTACAAGCCAAAGGTATGAAGTGTGGACACGCTCAGCTCGGCGTCGCACTGACCCCGAGTCAGGTGCTCGTCTCGCAGATATGGAACGCTGTTATCATATCCATGTACCGGGAGCATCTGCTCTCCATCGAACACGTGCAAAAGCTGTTGTATCATCAAGTCGATACGGGTCAGGATGGCAAACGCAGCTTACGGGCGCCGCCATTCTTCATCTCACAGAGTGACAAAGGATTTAAGGGCGAGTTTTTCCCACCCTATAGTGAAGCCGAGCGTCGGATATCCTTCTTCGCTCAGTCTCTCACCATTGATCTTCCTGAACCTCTACCGGTGGACGCTATGCCCACGTTCACGGTCCTCACACCTCACTACAGCGAGAAGGTGTGTTGCGTGACAATTTGTCATCACCTTCGCTGATTGTGTACCATCAGATTCTCTTATCCCTAAGGGAGATCATTCGTGAAGAGGACCAGCACGCTCGTGTGACTCTTTTGGAGTACCTGAAGCAGCTCCATCCCATCGAATGGGACAACTTCGTCAAGGATACTAAGATCCTTGCAGAGGAATCGGCAATGTATAACAATCCCAACCCCTTTGGTACAGATGAGAAAGGCCAGTCCAAGATGTATGATCTTCCTTTCTACTGCATTGGTTTCAAAAGCGCTGCACCAGAGTTTACGCTTCGGACGCGGATCTGGGCGTCACTACGCGCGCAAACGCTTTACCGCACGGTCTCTGGGATGATGAATTACGCCAAGGCCATTAAGCTTCTCTACCGTGTTGAGAATCCCGAGGTCGTTCAGCTCTTCGGTGGGAACACTGACAGACTGGAGCGTGAGCTGGAACGCATGGCTCGACGCAAGTTCAAATTTGTTGTATCAATGCAGCGTTACTCCAAATTCAACAAGGAGGAGCACGAGAACGCTGAGTTCCTTTTACGCGCATATCCTGATCTTCAGATCGCTTACCTCGAAGAGGAGCCACCACGGAAGGAAGGCGGTGATCCTCGCCTCTTCTCCGCCCTCATCGATGGTCATTCAGAGTTCATCCCCGAGACTGGACGTCGCCGACCAAAGTTCCGTATCGAACTGCCTGGTAACCCTATTCTCGGTGACGGAAAATCGGACAACCAGAATCATGCAATCATCTTCTACCGTGGCGAGTATCTTCAGCTCATTGACGCTAATCAGGATAACTACCTCGAAGAATGTCTCAAGATCCGTAACATCCTCGGCGAATTTGAGGAATACTCTGTGTCGAGTCAGAGTCCGTATGCTCAGTATGGTTACAAGGAGTTCAAGAAGCCACCGGTCGCCATTGTTGGTGCTCGCGAGTACATTTTTTCGGAGAACATAGGTATTCTTGGAGATATCGCTGCTGGCAAGGAACAGACATTCGGAACCCTCTCTGCACGTTCGTGGGCCTGGATCGGTGGCAAGCTTCACTATGGTCATCCTGATTTCCTGAACGCGCTCTACATGAATACTCGCGGTGGTGTTTCCAAAGCCCAGAAAGGATTGCACCTGAACGAGGATATCTTTGCCGGAATGAACGCCTTAGGTCGCGGCGGTCGCATCAAACACACGGAATACTATCAGTGTGGAAAGGGCCGTGACCTTGGTTTTGGTACCATCCTGAACTTCCAGACGAAGATCGGAACGGGAATGGGAGAGCAAATGCTCAGTCGAGAATACTATTACATGGGGACCCAACTCCCAGCTGACCGGTTCTTGACTTTCTATTATGGTCACCCGGGTTTTCACATTAACAACATGCTCGTCATCCTTGCCGTTCAGTGCTTCATCGTGACGAGTAAGTTTACTTGGTCAATCAACTGGGTACGTCCTGACTCCGCCAACAGTGGTGTTCTTGGGAACTCTTAATTCCTCGGTCTCGATTTGTCAATACACAGCCGCCGGAAGTGCATCCCCAGGTTGTTACAACCTCAATCCCGTCTACCAATGGGTTCAGCGTTGTATCATCAGTATCTTCTTGGTATTTGCGATTGCGTTCTTGCCACTATTCATTCAGGGTAAATACTCTCGGTTTGATACAAGAGTCACCAGTCTTACCTTCTCGTCAGAACTGGTTGAACGTGGGACTGGACGGGCGATCATGCGGCTTGGGAAGCAATTCATGTCCCTTTCACCGGTCTTTGAGGTCTTCTCGACCCAAATTTACACACACTCCATCATCAGCAACCTTACATTTGGTGGTGCTAGGTATATTGCCACTGGACGAGGCTTTGCGACGACCCGCCTGTCCTTTAGTATCCTCTTCTCTCGTTTCGCTGGCCCAAGCATATACCTCGGGATGAGAACATTGATCATGCTTCTCTATGTCACAATGGCGTGGTGGACACCGTATATCATCTACTTCTGGGTTTCCATTCTCGCACTGTGCATCGCTCCTTTCTTGTTTAATCCTCATCAATTTGTGATTTCTGATTTCATCATCGATTATCGGTATGTTCAAGTTTGTACACTTCAGCTTGACTCTCATCTATATCTTTTTCAAGGGAATTTTTACGGTGGATGTCCCGTGGAAACTCGCGTTCACACAATAACTCGTGGATCGGATACTGCAGGTTATCGCGGACGATGATCACTGGGTACAAGAAGAAGAAACTCGGCCATCCATCGGAGAAGCTTTCAGGCGATGTTCCTCGCGCCAAGTGGCGGGCTGTGATCTTCTCCGAAGTCATCTTCCCTGTTGTGATGGCCATATTGTTCATCATTGCGTATATGTTTGTGAAGTCGTTTCCCGACAACACAGGAAAGCTACCTCCGAGTCCATTAATTCGCATTGCTGTCATCTCCCTCGGACCCATCGTCTGGAACGCTGCGGTGCTCCTTTTGTTGTTCCTCGTATCGTTGTTCCTTGGACCCATGATGGACCCCACTTTCCCTAGGTTTGGATCCCTGATGGCTTCCATCGCGCACATTCTCGGTGTGATAGGAATGCTCGGGTTTTTTGAGTTCCTTGTATGTGCCACAATATGTTAACGAGGTAGTGGGGGCTGACCATTTGTAGTGGTTCCTGGAAACCTGGAACGCGTCTCATGCGGTTCTTGGGATCATTGCAGTCATCGCCATTGAGCGTGCGGTCCACAAAATCCTGATCGCCGTGTTCCTATCTCGGGAGTTCAAGCACGACGAGACCAACCGGGCATGGTGGACTGGTCGATGGTATGGCCGCGGGCTCGGCTCCCACGTCATGTCTCAGCCTGCTCGCGAGTTTGTGGTGAAGATTATCGAATTGTCTCTGTGGAGCTCGGATCTTTTGATCGGCCACTTTGTGCTGTTCATGTTGACGCCGCCGATCTTCATACCCTACATCGATCGTCTGCACGCGATGATGCTTTGTAAGGCCGTCCATTACATACGTGGTGACGATCAATTGCTGACGGGCTCGCAAAGTCTGGCTACGCCCATCGAAACAGATTCGCGCCCCGTTGTACTCTCTGAAACAGCGAAAGCAACGTCGACGAATTGTGAGTGACGCTGGATGTCTTGGGTCTCCGATTTCTGACTGTCGCGGTAGATCATCAAGTACGGCTTTATCTATGCAGCGTCCATAGTGCTCTTCACGGCGCTCATTGCACTGCGTAAGTCTCGTGTACCAAGTGTGATCGCCTGTCTCATTCGTCCGTTCTTTTCAGCTGCCGCATTCCGAGCAAAGATCCAGGTGAATTGCACGATATGCCAGAATCTGTAGTTAGTCATCTCCCAATCATATTACTTGCATCCTATACGCTATAGACGATTATTTGTACTTTTGCTGCCGTTCCCTCGGCTGCAGTCTTGACCTGCCTACTTTGAATCCTGGACGCTCTACGTTCTCGCTGGACATTGTGGCCGCTGGCATGTTACTGCATTGGACATCCTGGTTGGTTGATGTATCACAGGTAGCGTACGAACTTGACGAACACTCTGGATGTACTAGAGAATTTCCGGCAGGCACCATTTTTGTCTGCTGGGCGGGTCTGATGGACGGACCGCGCCTTGGTTGCGAGACGAGACGAGACCTGGCAGTTCGTTCTGGATTTACAGGGCGGCGACACTGCCATCGCGCCACGATCCGGGAAACCGGACAGCCCTCGAGCCCGAACGATAGAGGGTGCAGCCGGTACCAATGGCAGCCTTGACCGAGTCCGTGCCCCGAGTGTCCCTCGCGCAGGAAGAGAAGAGAAAAGAAGAGAAAAAAAAAAAAAAAAAAAAA